>CM076579.1:1134512656-1134592592 GCA_034641835.2 Pinus albicaulis
TCAATATCACCGTGCTCTGCTCCTGTTTCGTGCCTTTCGACCCACACTGCTGACTTAGTTGTGTAGTCATGATGTCTGGTCTCATCCAGTGACGAGGCATCACCTACAAAAACAGATAATATTAAATTTTAATTGTCATTTTTTAAATATCATTGAACTAGTTCGGTAATATTAATAAAAAAAATTGCAATGAGATTATTTACCTGGTGCACCAGTTGTCGCCGCTGACCTAGTTGCGTAGTCACGATGTCTGGTCTCATCCAGTGACGGGGCATCGCCTACAAAAATAGATAATATTAAATTTTAATTGTCAGTTTTTAAATATCATTGAACTAGTTCAATAATATTAATAAAAAAAATTGCAATGAGATTATTTACCTGGTGCACCAGTTGTCGCTGCTGACCTAGTTGCGTAGTCACGATGTCTGGTCTCATCCAGTGACAGGGCATCGCCTACAAAAACAGATAATATTAAATTTTAATTGTCAGTTTTTAAATATCATTGAACTAGTTCGGTAATATTAATAATAAAAAATTGCAATGAGATTATTTACCTGGTGCACCAGTTGTCACCGCTGACCTAGTTGCATTGTCACAATGTCTGGTCTCATCCAGTGACGGGGCATCGCCTCCAAAAACAGATAATAATTAAATTTTAATTATCAGCTTTTAAATATCATTGAACTAGTTCGGTAATATTAATAAAAAAAATTGCAATGATATTATTTACCTGGTGCACCAGTTGTCGCCGTTGGGACTGTTGCCCTGTCTTCCTCTCTGGTGGTAAGATCCTCAAGGGAAACATTCTCTGTCATTTAAACAAAAAATGTTATAAGGACAACCATCAAGGTATAATTAGAAAAAAATATAAGTGGAAATTAATTACCGTCACGGCCCTCACTGATAGTAGCATTGTCGGCCTGGTCCCCACTACAATGATCAGGTTGCACATGAGGATCATCTACATCTAGCTCTAAAACTGGGTTATTTGCCTCGTCGGTAGTGCTTCTCCCCTGATTTAAAAAAAGTTGTTAGACATTAAATTTATGGACGAAAACAAACATATTGAAAGGTTAATGTTTTACCTTATCAGGCATTCTGGATCTTAGGACCTGCCCCAAGCTTCTGTGACGTTCAACTATGGCTTGATAGCTGAAATGGAAAGCGACATTTTTATCTTCCTCTGTAGTTTCTGTTCCGAAGTCATCACCCTACATTACATATGATTATGTATTTTTAATCATATTTGATAGGATTACAAAAACGTTGGAAGGCAATACAATTAATTATAATATGTTTAGCTACTTAATTACAATTCTTGCAGCTAATTTCAAGTAGTCGCCCTGGCCTAGCTTGTGATGGCCCTTTTTCTCAATCCTAGCTTTGGTTGCCTTTGAGGTGTCAGGAAACCTAGCATCAAAAGATTGAAGTCAGATATGACGTAGCACACTTTATTTTAGACATAAAGAAAATTAAAGCTATTGAATTAAAGTTGTAATTTACCTTGCGGGTCCAGTTGGCATTTTTCCTTCTTTCTTTGCCCTTTTCTCTTTTCCGTTATGGATGAGTGCTCTCCACTCACTCTCTGAAACTGCGAGAGGACACTCATATCTAGGGTTAAATTGCAATTGCATCCTATAGGTGTCCCTGGTATATTTCAAATATTTGCCTGCTACCCGAGCCACCGTTGTTCTGTCAAATGTGCCGACCCCAAAAAGGGCTTCTAGATAATCTAGAAGTTCTTTTTTCAGGTTGGAATTCTGGGAATTCCACCTTGTGCGTATGGTTGGGCCAAAAATTACCAACGCATGGCTCTCCAAAAACCCGTAGAACTCATTGTTTCCTACAGAAAAAAAAATATATATATATATATATTATCATTAATTTAAAAATAAAAATCATGATAAATATGTTTTAGATAGAGTACATGAAATAGTTAAAATATTAAAATTTACCTGGGAGTTGTAGGTGCTTTATAGGGACACCTTCATCGTTCACCAACAACGTGCCATTAATGGTCCCTATGGAGCTGACACGTGTAGCTCCAAGAAACGCAATAATGTAGTTGGCCATATCAGCCTCATCATTGCCAACACGTTCAGCGGTTGGCTGGGTGTCTGCTTGGGCAGGGTGTGTTTCTTGGCTAGCACCTAAAGGAGTAGAAGGTGTACGAGAGGTTTGTTGGGCAATCTCTTGCCCTTGTGTCCCACTACCACCAACACCGGGTTCAGCAAATGCCAGAAAACGCTACATACAAAAGAACTTTTTGTTATTTTAGTCAATGTAAAAATTAAAAATCAAACTATCACAATTCATCTCATGCAGAACAAAAAAAATATCCTTTTGACTTTTTATTATTACCTGATATCTTTCTAGCTGCCTCATAAGATGTTGTATCCTCTCTTCTGTTTTAGGTGTTTGAGGTGCGTCTATCAAAGTATTAAATTCCGACCTTGCATCTCGTGCCTTTTTTTGCAACAAGAACATTGGAGATAGGGATGAAGAAAGCTCTTCCTCAAAGAGGGAATCATCAAGCGTACCATGGCTAGGTGTCTGCATATTTGAACAAAATTAATATTATTTCAATTATGTAAATAACTAAAATACCTGAAGATAGAGCAATGCTGGCACTTTACATGTTCTTCCGCCGGCCTCTTTCCGCGATCATCCCATCTCGGGGTTGTTCCTGCACTGCTCTGATCAGTCTGCCACATTGCAATAAAATTATAAATGTAAAAACTTGAAAACAATATCTAACTTGAAAACACAAAATGAAAACTAAAATAATTTCTAATAAGACACCAGAAGACAGAGTTAGAGTTTCAAATATGCCTTTCATTGAATTCAGTCCTGGAAACATGTCATTGCACATTAAGGCACCCAAACAAGAGACAAGTTGACAATGAAGACCTTATTGAATATATTGTTGGAGAAAATTCTAGTAAACTTGTTGTGAAGACCTTGAGGACATTTTTGGAGCAAAATTGTTGAAGCTGATGGTATAGCATTGTTGGAGACGATCTTGAAGGGCCTTGAAGTGAAGATTTTGGAGCAATTATTGAAAAATCCTTAGAGCATTTAAGTAAGGCACTTTCTATCTTCCATCACCTTTTTCCTTTCAATATCCTTTAAACGATTTTGTTGATATTTAATGTTTGAAATCACATTATAATTCCTTGATTATATGTGTTTGGGGACTTTCCCTTTGAAATTACCCAAAAATACCCTAGCAATTTTATCTTCAGGATGCATGTCTGACCCTATTGTTCAATATTTTGATTGATAGTAGTAAACATATAGAGTTAGTGGGCTCTTGACTTGGTTTGGTTGGGCCATTCGATCCCTAACATCTACTAGGGAGAACCCCCCTTGAGTTGGAGGAGAGCTAGCCCAAGTGAAAAGAGGTTGGTAAGGTGACAATGGGGCTATTGAATTACACATGGTATCACACTTTAGCTTTAGGACTTTAACTTGAGAAGTGTGAGATTTTGCTATATCAATTCTCAAATTGTTTACAACACTATTGTTAAGAACTAATAAGAAGTGATGTTGAGGGGTTTTTGGGTATAAGAAACAATACCATTTAAAAACTAGGGTTCTCAGTCCTTGGCATTCCTTCACCCGGGCCTAGGGGCACACTAGAATAATTTCACACTAAACCATGCAAACTTAAAAGTAACTTAACAGATCCATAAAGTAATAATAATCATAATTCCTAATTTCATATTGTACGATATGATGCAAATTATTCAAACATGAAGCAATGAAGACATGCAATGTTTGAATTTCAAAATTGATGAACCAATACAAGAAGTTAGAAACTACAACTTTGATTCAATACTCTGTGTCCTAACTCCAGGAAGGAATCTAGTTTGTAGTACAGAACATGCATCGTGTATTATCAATTCTTAATTAACAACAACTAAAGGACATCTACCTCATCAATTCCTTCCCATTTTGTGTTTTTATGTTATATTCCTTATAAAGGTGTCAAATTTCTCTCAAAGTAAGCAACCACTGAATAAAATAAAAAATAGTTGAGATATGATTGAGAAATGGTCATTTATTTCTTGAAAGGATATTCACGATTTCTTTGGTTGTTTTTCATCTCAAGAAACAAGAAATGACCTAAGAAACTATCGTGATGTAATATAAGAAACAACACGGTGCAATGGCCATTTTCAAAGCCAAATGATGTCCATCGAGGACATGGCCTTTATTTGGTTCCTGTTTCATAGGAGTTTCGGGTAGAAATGGAACTTTGTTGTACCATTTCCAGTAGTAAAAAGGGAAAACCTTCTTTTCCATGGGAAATAATTTACCTTTCCTTTTTCAAGATAATCTAAATCACAAAAAATATGAACTATACTGCACACATTCTTGGATAATGTGAAAGTGGAAAAGGAATACCCTACACAAGTGATGCACACATGTACATTTGAACACTAATAGATTTTTGTAGATGAAATGCAATGCTTGTTTTCATTTAAATGTAGGGTTTTTAAAGCAGGGAGAAATAATGGCTGCCAAATTAATAAGCGTTTCTTTGGGAAAAATTTAAATCTTGTATTGGGTGATGAAGATAATAGAGGGTTTTGAATCTTGATTCTTGACATCTAGAGAGAACCCTACAGCCTAACACAATCCAATGGAATTGACCAAAAAAACCCAAATAGAGTCAACCCTACTATAGGAGGAAGGCCCTGCAGTAAGAACTTACCATTTTGCAAGAGCTGAGGGCGAATGCTGAGGGCGTATGCAGGGCGAATGTTGTTCTGCAAGAGCTCAGGGAGAATGTTGTTCTGCAAGAGCTCAGGGCGAATGTTGAGGGTGAATGTTGTTCTGCAAGAGCTCAGGGCGAATGCTGTTCTGCAAGAGCTCAGGGAAAATTTTGTTCTGCAAGAGTTGAAGGCGAATTCTGAGGGAAAATGTTGTTCTGCAAGAGCTGAGGGCGAACACTAATATATTTTTGTAGTTGAAATGCAATGCTTGTTTTCATTTAAATGTAGGGTTTTTAAAGCAGGGAGAAATAATGGCTGCCAAATTAATAAGCGTTTCTTTGGGAAAAATTTAAATCTTGTATTGGGTGATGAAGATAATAGAGGGTATTGAATCTTGATCCTTGAAATCTAGAGAGAACCCTACAGCCTAACACAATCCAATGGAATTGACCAAAAAACCCAAATAGAGTCAACCCTACTATAGGAGGAAGGGCCTGCAGTAAGAACTTACCATTTTGCAAGAGCTGAGGGCGAATGCTGTTCTGCAAGAGCTGAGGGCGAATGCTGTTCTGCAAGAGCTGAGGGCGAATGTTGTTCTGCAAGAGCTCAGGGAGAATGCTGAGGGCGAATTTTGTTCTGCAAGAGCTCAGGGCGAATGCTGTTCTGCAAGAGCTCAGGGCGAATGCTGAGGGCGAATGCTGTTCTGCAAGAGCCGAGGGCGAATGCTGAGGGAAAATGTTGTTCTGCAAGAGCTGAGGGAGAATGCTAAGGGAAAATTTTGTTCTGCAAGAGCTGAGGGCGAATGCTGAGGGCGAATGTTGTTCTGCAAGAGTGGAGGGCAAATGCGCGTGTGATATCAGATGTTAATGTAGCTATTGCGACGGATATAAGTTTTGTATTTTTAATAAAATCATTTTCTTATGTAGCGCGCATATAAGTTTCGTATTTTTATGTAGTGCGCATATAAGTGTCGTTATATCAACGACAGAAAAAGTGTCGCTATTGCGACGGATACCTCCAAATGTCACAATTGCGACACTTAGACATTGTGTCGCACTTGCGACATTTGGAGGCAGCCGTCGCAATAGCGACGCTTTGGGGCATAGTGTCGCAATTGCGACGTCTTCTTCCAAACGTCGCAATTGTGACACTTTGTATAAGTGTCGGTATTGCGAAACTTTTCTATAAACGTCGGTATAGCGACGGTTTCAGGCGGGATTGAAAAATTTGGGGAAATTTCCGACATTTGGTCAAAAGCGTTGAAACCAAGTGTCGGAATTTCCCCCAAATGTAGTAGTGAATAGAAGGAAACTAGGAAAAATTTTTTGAAGATCTCTTGGGTTTATTTTGTTATATTTTGGATGATTTTTGGATGGGTTTATGATAGAATCCTGGTGGCATTCCTAAGGCCCTTCTCAATCTTCCTGAGGCATGAACTAACATTGTTCTAAGATCCCTTTTGAGGCTCGCTCTAAGGCTAAAACCTAAGATTTTCTAAGGCAACTTCACACTTCCT
Organism: Pinus albicaulis; assembly: GCA_034641835.2. Classification (NCBI taxonomy): domain Eukaryota; kingdom Viridiplantae; phylum Streptophyta; class Pinopsida; order Pinales; family Pinaceae; genus Pinus; species Pinus albicaulis. The sequence continues at coordinate 1,134,518,894 of CM076579.1, forward strand.
GGGGCTCTTCCTAAGGCTAATTTCAACCCTTTGTGAAAAAATTATGAAGTTAGTTTTAAGTTTTTTTTTGTGGTTCTAAGAAAAATCAAAGGTACACCAAGGCCTATCTTTGTGGAAATTTTGGAGATCTTTGTGAGTCTCACTCTGAGCATTCAGTGGCACAATTTTAAATATTTTTATAGCCATTTATGATCACATTTTTCATCTCCTATGACATACCTTGATATCTTTGGTGACAAATTTTCTTCCCATCTGTTTCTAAGGTAGAATAAGGACACAAATTCTAAATCATTATTTCCATCAAATTGGGGCAAAATATGAGGTAATCTGAGGCCTCTTCTATGAAATTCTTGGAATATTTGTGAAGTTTAATTCACATCAATCTAGGGCTTCCTTTCTCGTCCCTCCAAGGAATACCTATGTGGAACTTGACCAAAGGCCTAACTAGACTTCCTCTAATATAGTTCTTTGTGGCTATCTGGAGCATACACTTGCTAGCTTTAGTAGACTTTTTTCTAAGGTTGATTTTTGCATTTTGAGGACAATTAGAGTTTTGGGATAGTGTTTCTTTGGTAGTATTTTAAAGTGAATTTTTGCCTTTCACTGAGGTAATTTTTGGTCATCTTAAGAATACCTTATAAATTTCTTAAGGTCTCTTTCTCTCTGGGAATTTAGAAGCCCTAATCCAAGGCCAAATCTAAGGTTGATGTAATGAAGCAAATCTAATTAGAGTTGACTGCGTAGAATTTCCACATTACACTACTGCATATCTAGCACTCAACAATATAAGTTTCATATGATATCTAGGGAAAATAATTTTTATCACTGACATGCACTTGTGCTAAAGCCTTATATTTATTTTTAAGTGTAAGTGAGGAGAGCATTGATTCAACTCTTATTGATTGTGCCAATGCTGTTATTTATATGTCACTTATACTTTTTAGTAATGACCAAGGTTGCATGATGAAAAATGGTTGAGCAAGAGTTGACCAACTAGGGTTTGGTGCACTATTAAGAGTATCTCAAATTGTGGAATATATCTAGGGTTTGACATATGCATATATATCATGAGCAGAGCTATTGAGAGGGCATGGTTGCAAGATATAATGTTTTATGTTGTTACAAAGAGTGTGTAAGGTCACTATTGGAGAGTATTCATCTATGCATCGACTTATTACCATTGAACCCATATTTGTATTACCACATTTTTGCCAAGGTTTTCTTTTTTAGGCTTGTATATGCTACTATTATAAAGCCGATGAATGATTGATAATGTTGTTATTCCCTTGAGAGTTACTATTGCTGCAAGTGTTGTTTTCCTGAGTGAGGTTATGTTATAGATGCCATGAAAAGCTGACAAGATAGAGTTTTGTATGTTGTTGTAGCCCTTATTCATTGTCATGTATTGTCATGATCTTTGTGTAGGCTAAGCTTGTCTATAGCTACCATCCTATGTATGTATGTATGTTGTTACTAGGTTGATATTGAATGAGTATGTTGGGTTAGTATCCTTGAGTACATATTGTTGCTTAAGTTAGATAATGTTGATGTACTGACCAATTTTGATTATTGACTAGAGTTTGTATTGGGAAAAGCTAAGGATTGATCTCCATGATTATCAAAAAGAGAGTGATATGTATGGTTGTTATGATTGAAAATATAGATGTAAATTGAGTCAAATCTTGTTTCCTAGGGTTTGATATATATGATGAGCAAACATCTCATGTTATTGAGATGTTACTAGGGTGTTGCAAATAATCAAAGGTTGTTGATGTGAGTTGACATGATGATATAACTTGAGAAGAGTTGTTGTGGAAGTGGACTTGACATAGTTCTTATCCTTTGAGAAAAGGAAAAACAATAGTTTTGTTGATAGTAGTGTTTGAGTAACATATGTTGTGTAATCTATGTTAATGTTTTATCTTCTATCTTTAGGATGGTTGGGTGGTGCAAGGCAAAGATTAGAGTCTCCTTCAGGTTGGATCCTAAGAACACTTAAGGGTGGCAGGTGTTAGTATGAAGCCTAAGAACACTTAAGGGTGGCAGGTGTTAGTATGAATCTTAATTCCAAGTGTACGAAAAAGTACCACTTTAGCTGCGCATAACAAATAGCCCTAAGAATTTTTCAATGGATTTCTCTGCAGGACTTAATTAAGCAACATTGATCAAAAATAATGTATGGAGGAAACTGGAGGGTTTAGGAGCGATCGCGTTGCTGCCTGTGCATCTTGATCCGGGCCGCGTTCTTGCTAGGGCTTGCGCCCATGGAGGGGCTGGGCTCTCCCCAGGGGCCTCGTCCCCCTCCCCCGCCCTCTTCTGCTAAGGCTTTCGATCGCTTATTGGCAGGGCTTCCTAAGAAGAAGAATGTTGAAGCTGCGAAATTTGTTAAGAAAATTGACGAAATAACTGAGATCTCTCTTCCAGCAGAGACTCTGATTCAGGTTGCTTTATCACTGGCTGAACGAGCTCTCATAGGCCAGTTCATAGGGCTTTGGCCATCTCCCAAAACCACTAAGAGCTGGGTCAACAGAAACTGGGCGCCTCTGATCAAAGAAAGCGTTACTTCTTATTTTTTGGGGAGAGGTTACTTTCTCTTCGAGTTCACTTCAAAAGATGACAAAGATTTGATCTTCCAGAACGGCCCCTACTTCATGGGCCCCCAGGGTTTGTATCTAAATAAGTGGACTCCGGACTTCGATCCTGCTGTGGATGTGCCCAAAGCAGTCCCGGTGTGGGTTAGACTCCCAAATCTGCCAGTTCACTGCTGGAATTGGGATTCTCTGATGCATATTGGAAATGCCCTTGGGAAGTTCATCGATCGAGCAAACAACAAGGACCAGTATGACTGCGCTAGGATCTGCGTGGAAGTAGATCTAGAGGTTGGGCTACCAGAGGCCATCAAAATCAAAGTCGGAAGCTGGACGCATGTGCAGAAACTGGACTATGAGCAGCTGCCCTTCAAATGCCGGAAATGCCATGTCTATGGCCACTTCGCCAGAGGCTGTCCATCCAACAATGAGGTTGTGCAAGGGAAGGAGGACGGATGGAATCAAGTCAAGCGCTCCAAAACCTCCCATAAGGCTCAAAAGCCAAGAGGCCCCAGTGGCAAAGGTCCCCAACTGGCCTCTTCTCAGCAGATCCCGTCTAAGTCCGCTCCTGAAAACAAGTTCGAACTCCTAAGCTCGCACCAAGAGGACACCCAGGAGGTGGAGGTTCAAAAGACAGCATCCCCGGTCAAAGGGACTCCCTCTATGTCTTCCAAAGACGCAAGTGTTGCAGAAAGCTCAAAAGGAATACATGTTGAAGACGAGGAGGAGGACCAGGAGTCGGAAGATTCGGAGGAGGAAGGAGAAATAGGCGACTCTCAGGCCTCTGTTAGGAGATCCACAAGAGGTCGCAAAACAGATCGGGAGAAAAGAGAGCGGGAAACGTACAAGGACAAGTTACAAGGCAGCCAACCAACTCTGGAGAAGCTACTAGCAAAAAAGCCGAAGATGGTGAGAAACCAGCCCCAAGGCTCCAAGGGAGCCCAGCAGAACAAAGGTAAATAATGAAAATAGTCTCCTGGAATTGTAGGGGTATGGGGAGCAAGATCAAGGAAGAGGCAACAAGAAACTTAATAAGAATAGAAGCCCTGAACATATTCCTTATCCAGGAGACTAAGATGGAGGAAGCAGTCTTCCTCCAAACAAGTAAAAGAATCTGGAGTAAAAGCAAAGCAAAAGCTGTCTCAGCCCGAGGAGCCTCTGGAGGGTTAGGCACTCTTTGGAATGATAGCAAGTTCTCGTTAATTTCTGAAATTTCAAACACTCACTGGCTGCTCCTAAAAATGCAGCATCTTGTCACTAAAGAATACTTTTGTCTCTTTAATGTATATGTACCAGTCAATGCTGGAGAAAAAAAGGCATGTTGGGACTCTATAAGAAGCTAGGCAGAACTAGGGAACCTTGACAACATCATTATTGCAGATGACCTCAATCTCACATTGCATTCCTCTGAAAAGAGAGGAGGCTGCATTGTGTGAGATCTGACGAGGGAATGGGTAGAGGATCTTCTGCAAGATTGGGATTTGCTGGACATCAAGCCCTCTTCAGGTAAGTTCACTTGGTCAAACAAAAGAGTAGGCCCTGGTCACATAGCAGCAAGACTGGATAGATTTTTTGTTCAAAGTTCCTTTCTGTTGCTTGGTTTAGATGCTAGTATGCAAATCCCTCCTTGCAGCATATCTGATCATAATCCTATCAAGCTTGATCTCCGGGCTCACCCCGACCTCGGCCCCATTCCCTTCAGATTTAGACCCCTCTGGGTCAAGGAATCCAATTTCATGCAGATTGTCAAAGAAAGTTGGTCTCAGCCAGTCAATGGATCACCCTTCTTCGTGTGGGAAGAAAAGCTCAGAAGAACGAAAGCTGCCTTAAAATGCTGGGCCAAAACTCTCTCTAACCCAGCAGTTGAAAGGAAAAATCTCCAAAGGCAACTGGAAGCACACCACTTGCTTTCGGAAGAGGCATATGTAACTAGATAAATCCTCGATAAGGAGATTCAACTCCAACAGCACTTCCACAAAGCCTACCTGGCAGAAGAAGAGTTTTGGAGGATTAAGTCTCGTTGCCTATGGCTTAAAGCGGGAGACAGAAATTCCTCTTTCTTTCACAAGCAAACTCAAGCCAGAAAATGCTTCAACACCATATCTGAGATTAAGGATGACAATTCCAATCATAAAGATTTTGCAAGCATTAAACGAGCAGCTTTTCTTCACTTCCAGAAGTTGTACAGTGAGGATGCGAATCTGATTCAAAATTCTGATCTTCTGGACTGGGTCCCCCCTTAAATCTCTACTGAGATGAACCATCTCCTAGAAGCAAAAGTCACCAAGACTGAGGTCAAGAATGCTCTCTTTGCCATGGATCCTGACAAAGCACCAGGACCGGATGGATTCACCGCCAGATTTCTGCAATCCTGTTGGCACATTGTGGAAAAAGATCTCTACAAAATGGTTTAAAAATCCCAAGACTGTCAGAAATTAGGAGGTAGCACAAACTCTGCGTTCCTTGCTCTCATCCCCAAGGAGAAAGGCGCCAATTCCTTCAACAGATTTCGCCCCATCTCTCTCTGTAATATTGGTTATAAGTTGATCACCAAAGTAATAGCAAATAGGCTGAAATATCTTCTCCCCACAATCATTCCTGAAAATCAAGGGGGCTTTATTCATGGTAGACAGCTAGTGGACAATTTCATTTTGGTTCAAGAGGCAATTCTCTCAAGCCAGCAGCGTAAGGAAAGAGGTATGGTTGTCAAACTGGACTTAGCTAATGCCTTCGATCGAGTCAGGCATTGTTTCCTTTTGAATGTTCTGAAAAAATTTGGATTTGGGGAGAACTTTATAAACTGGATTTGGGCCTGTATCTCAGAGCCTTGGATTGCTCCCCTTGTTAATGGCAGAGCAGCGGAATTCTTCAAAGCCTCAAGAGGACTAAGACAGGGCTGCCCTCTTTCTCCCCTTCTGTTTGTCCTCCAGGCCTCCGTTATCAGTTTCTATCTAAACAAGAAAATGCAAGAGTAGGAGATCACAGGGCTTTGCATTGCCAGAGGAGTTAAAAGCATCAACCACGCCCTCTTCGCCGATGATACCTTGCTGCTGGGGGTTGCAACACTACATTCAGCCAACAGCTTTAAAGAAGCTATAGATGAATATTTTATGGTGTCGGGAAGTAGCCTCAACAAGGGGAAATGCCATATTTATAGTTGGAATACTCCTCCCAGCTTGCTCAGTTCCATTGCAAGGTGTTTTGGCTTTGTAGCCTCTCCAGCTTGGACTTCTTTCAAATACCTCGGGCTTCCTATCTTCCTCAAGAGGGCCTATAGTAAGGATTGGCTCCCCCAAGTGGAAAAATTCAAAAATAAGCTCTAGGCTTGGGGGCTCACCTGGCTCAATATTGCGGGCAAGTTTGTCCTCATCAAAGCTGTCCTATGCAGTCTTCCCCTATTTCAGTTCTCTGTTCTACTGGCCCCAATTGGCATCCTTTAGAAAATGGAACAGCATATTTGAAACTTCTTTTGGAAGGGGGGCAAACATAATGAGAGGAAATTCCCTCTGGTTAACTGGGAGACTGTCTCCAAACCGCTGAGGGAGGGGGGGCTAAACTTCAAGAATCTCTCTCTTCAGAACTTACCCATGGGAGCCAAGCTGCTCTGGAGAATCATTGCGCCCAAGCCTTGCTGGGCCCAATTAGCACTCTGGAAGAAATATTTTAAAGGCAAGAGACTCAGATGCCTAGATGGTCCTCTCCCCCAAGGCATCTCTCCCTTTGCTAGACTCTGCTCCAAAGCTACCCCCCTGATCAGCTCCAACACCTATTGGATTCCTGGAAATGGTAAGAAGATAAATATTTGGACAGATCGTATTCTGGGTCGTGATCCAATTGGTGACTGTTCCTCTTTGAACGCGATTCGTTGCTGGTTGACTTCTGCTGGGAAAACTACGCTGTGGGATATCTCCACGTGGGATGGGACGCATTGGGCAGGCTGGAATTTCTTTGACGTGCCTCCAGAGCTCCTTCAGGATTGCAATTTTCTTCGCTCCATGCTGAACGGTATTGCCCCCATTCATCTGCGCAGAAGAGATTCGTGTGGCTGGGGTTTACTGGCTGCAGGTTACACGGTAGCCCAAGGCTACGCAAAGCTCACTTTGAGGCCTCACGTCCCCCCGGACCCTGCCCCTTGGACTGCGATCTGGCGTCTTCACTCTCTGCCTAAAATCGACATGTTCTGTTGGCTCCTTTGTCACAAGAAAATTCTTACAGATGACAAACTGCAAAAACGAGGTTTCCATGGTCCGTCCAGGTGCTCATTGTGCAGAGAAAATGTGGAATGTGCCACACACTTGATCTTGAATTGTAAATTCACTGTGCAGGTTTGGAGCGAGCTCATGGATTACTGGAACCCCAATTTTGTCCTTCCCTCCTCTATTCCTAATCTTTTTGCAAATTGGCAGAACAGTTACCCCGGTCCTCCACCCAAAAATAAAGTGATAAAAAAGGCGTGGTCTGCCCTCCCCAAAATCTGCTGCTGGCAGATCTGGCTTGAGCGAAATAGCAGAATCTTTAGAGATACTAAGCATGATGTCAAGGTGGTGGCGGCCAAGATAAAATTCCAGTTAAAGGAGAGCTTGGATAATCAAAAAGATGCCTCAAATCTCACTCAATTAGATTCAGTCTGGGGTACCTCCCTAAACCTACAATTTCTTCAAGCCACCAGCAACATTTCCCTCATTGAAGATTGGAAAATAAGGGGGAAGAACAATGCTGAGTTTCAAGAATGGATCTCCAAGCAACAGGTGCACTCTTTCTTCTTTGATGGGGCATCAAAGGGTAACCCAGGAAGGGCTGGAGCAGGAGGTATTGTAAAAAATACTGAAGGTGTTTTGATCCACAGCTTTGCATGGGGTCTGGGGATCAACTCCAGCGTTCAAGCAGAGGCATTGGCCCTCCTTCAAGGCCTTAAATCGCTCTTGAATCTAGATATCAAGGAGGTTAATGTTTTTGGGGATTCCCAAGTGATAATCAAAATTATGGTGACAAACTCCTCCCCCCGGGATCTTAGATTGGCAAGGCTGATATCTAGAATCAGAATTTTGGGGAAATTGTTTAAAAAGTTGAGCTACTATCATGTGTTGAGAGACAACAACAAAGAAGCATACCTTGAAGCAAATAAAGCTGTCCCCATCTCAGCTGGAGCAATAATTCGAGACGAGGATGAAACATGGGATCCAATTCCATAATCTGCCAGCTTAAATGTCTTACTACTTGCTATTGAATCAGTTTGTTTGTATTTTTAAGCTAGGGGAAATCACAAAAATCGAGTGCATAACTGTAGTAAAAAAGAGCTGGAAGCTGCCCACAAGTCTCATAGCACTTCTGGCTATTGAAACTTCCTGGGCCCTTCTCCCTCTCATTGTAACCCGAAATCTTGCATTTAGACCCAGCAGTTAATATATCTCATAACCGTTTCTGTAAAAAAAAAAACAAATAGCCCTAACAACAGAAATGATTGCTAATATCTTCAGATTTGCAATTAGGTGATCAAGATAAATGCTGCAAAAAACTAGATCTATGCATTAGAAAACATTAAACAGTAGAAAAAACAAGATTTACTCCATGCATCCAATAGACAAGACAAGAATATATCAAATGAATTTTGTATTAATGGCACCTGGGAGGAAAACACAAGAGGGTGTTCCCTCTTCTCCTCAATGGGATGGGTTCTTGTAAGTCCTCGGCACTTCAAATCTATAATTCCTCTCTTGATGGTGTAGAAAACCCAGACAAAAAAAATGATAGTAAAATATGACTATGATGGTGGATCAATAGTCAGACCAAAAGTATAGATTCAGAGTGATCTTTAGGCAACAAAAGGTGGTAAATGAATGGGAAAAACCTTCTATTTATAACAAAATATTGAGTTAATCTAGATATTGGTGCATAATTAAAATATTATTAACCAAATCAAGATCCAACTTTTGTGGAATATTTTATTATATTTGTTGGAGGGAAAAGGAATTTGACTTGGGTCAAATCCCTTTATTTGTAAATAATAAATAAATAAATAATTTATTTATCGTCTTAAGGATGTGGTTGAGTAATAATCAAATAAATAATGATTTATTTAATTATTTAAGGGTGAAATAGTCATATTTAACAAAGAATATTATTTAAATAAGGTTTAAATAATTATTCTTAGAAAATAATAAGATAAATAATGATTTATCTAATTAATTTCCTTGTTTTGGGTTAAATATAACCAGGAATATTAATTAAACTGTTGTTTAACTAATTATTCCTTGAATCAAACAAATGTATATTTATTTAATATTTCCTCATGGGGTTTCCTGCTTATACCATAAACAACTTAATAAAGGTGGTTTACTAAGTTATTTTTATAGTGAAAGCAATTTTACTTGGGGTAAAATTGGTCTTACATGGTGTACCTGGGTTCATCTAATGATAATAGCTTATATGACCAAAAAATGGTGTAACAGATTGCCCCCCAGCGTGCAAGCATTAGGAGCTAATCGTATGACCGAAGTACGTTGTAAGAACTCAATCACTAGACATCGAAGGGGAATTCAAAGAAAGAGAAGTATAAGGTAGACCAAAATGTTGAAAAGAACTAGACCCTGAGGAGGTGAGACTTATAGGTGCAACAAGTCTCTTTGATGAGTAAGTACCTATGATATAGGTGGCAGGGGAGGCATACCTATGCCCACCGAGGCAAAGTGCAAACAATAAAGCGTCCGGAAAAACACGGAACTGGCCAATATAGTACATGCTGGCATAAACATGAGCCAGATAAACAACACAATAATGAATCCCACATACATATTGTGCCTGGGATAATAGTCAGGACTTGTACAATAATGCCTAAGTACATGAGGTATAAATACGACCTAGATGCCCCTGAAAATAGGAAAGGGCTCTGAAAATCTGACTGATATATGCAAACAAAAAAGCGCTGCAAGCGGCTAAAGGCCAACACCATCAAATGTATGGAGCGGCATCAAAAGGCCGTGATGAAGAGGTCATCCGGGTATGTGGGGGGCGACCTGTAGGGCCACCCCCTCATGAGGGCTGATACATCTCACACACACTCAAGCATCACTAATATCAACTGCTACATCACTGAACCATCAAGTATACGGATCTCAATCATGCTGAAAGGAGTTGGAGCTGAGAAAAAACCAAGTCAAAGGGAAATAAGGAGTCCCTTTGCCTGATCTGAGGCACCGAACAAGAGTGGAAGCTGGAACCAAGGTACACTGCCCTCTAGACCTATCTTCTGGAATGAATGAGCTGATGTTGACAGAAGGAGGTCCACCATAGGTGAGGAAATAAGGGATCCTCAACTAAGGCACAAGAGAAAATAGTAGAGCGACTGACAGACTGACACCAATGATGATGATGATGGAAAGGGGGGTACTGAGTAGCGAATGGATGACTTCCCTTGTTAGAGCATAAAAGGCATGGATGACTTGGCAGCGACTGACATGATATCATGAGGGATAGGGGACAATGGGACTAAAGGCCATAATGTGCGACATGAGAGAGGGACCAAGCATTGAAGGATGGATGACTATAACGAGATTCACAGGGACTCGGGATAGACTCCATGAATGCAATGATGACTCAACTTGGATGCTCTAAACAAGGCTGACTCAATGGTGCTGCCACACAGAAAAGGTCCAATGGGGACCACGAAAACATGAGTACAAGATGGTAACTCACGACGAAAGTCGACACGAGCGTGGACAAGTATGGGGGCCAAATGGTGCCCCTCAGTACGAGTGTTGCAAGTGAAGAAATTTGATTTTGAGGAGGGGTGAAGTGACACTTCTTGGAAAAAAGTGTCCTAGTGAAGTATCAAATCACTAAAAACTAACAAATACCCATTTTAGGGCTCGGTGAGAGGTTTCCAACGGTACAGACGGTTTGGTAAATGGGGCTACAGTTGGGTCGCAGCGAACGAAAGAAAAAATGGGGGTTTCTCTTTTAATAAGGCGTTTTCCCTCCAAATTCACTCATTTTCATGTGGAGCTGTGGTGAATGTAGAGAGGAGAGAAGGCCCTAAATCTTGCGGTGATCGTAGCGGACAAACTGACCATTGGAATCAAGATCTGTCAGTTGCAGGTAAGAGGCCTAACCCTACTCTTTCTTTTCAGTGGATTAAAAGTTCAGATTAGGTCCCCATGGCTCAAGAACAAACCCCTGCTCCTCCTCACGGCCGAGTCACACTTTTTGGGGCAAAAAGTGCGACCTGGGTAGCAGGTTTTGGGCAAAAAACTGCAACATGTCCCAGGTTTGGGCCTCAAAAGTGCGACCTGTCAGGGAGGGGTTTTTCGGTGCTGTTTTTTGGCTGAGTACTGGGTTTTGATGATGAGATACAGTCTTTCCTATCTGTATTCTGACAAATATGATGGTTTTGTGCAGATATGGAAGAATTACGGATCAACTGGAGAGAAAGAGACCTGGGCGCATTACGGTCGGAGATCTAGGAGGATCAAGGTGTACGCAGTGCACTGGCCAGGTTTTGGGTTTTGAAGTTTATGGAGAACCCTTTGATGAGAGATGGAGAGCCCTTATTGGCCTAGATTGTCAGCTATTGTGACTCGGACCATAAGGTCTTTATAGTGCAGGGGCACCAAATCGAGTTGACGGTCTAGGATATATATTTCCTGACTAGTCTCCCACCACTTGGGATGGTAGGGAATACTTAGCCAATATTACAGCGGGGGTAGAATATCATAGAGTTTGTAGAGCGCCATTGCCAACCAAGTCTCCAAGTCAAGGGGAATCGGATATTGATCAAGGATTTGGAGAGGTTAGAGACCCGAGCTGTGGCCGCAGCGATGCTGCGGATCCTGGGCAACCAGGCACTTCATCACATCATTAGAGGGTAGATGATGCTGGTGGAGAGTGTTTTGAGTGGGACCTACTATGGGTGGGCCTAGATGATGTTTTCGTCACTGAAATGACAGTTGTCACGATGCAAATGGAAATTGAATCATGACTGTGCATATGGTACAGTTTTGTGCTCATTCTTCTTTTAGAAGATCCCGACACTTTGACCTCGCATACAACTCCAAGATGGGGGCCTGAGAGAGCCTAAGATGTGCCAGTGGGGGCGACTACTATGCAGAGGAGGAGGTGGGGCAGGTGGATGGGTGTTCCAACCTGAGTTCTTTGCTCATTGGGACCAGATGCCAATGAATATAGATGACTATCCTTATAGTGGGATGAGTTATTGTGGAGATTCGGATTTTCCATTGCCACTTGGTCGGATATGGGGGACTGATGGTAAGTGACAAATTGCTAATATTTTATGTGCATGTAAAGGTCTAGAAAAATTGTATGTGATACTGATTCTTTCACTTTTGGTATGCAGATACAGCACCGGTAAAACCGGCCGGATATATGGGGCGACCTGTAGTATCGGGGACCGCAGGACCTAGTGGAGCGAAGTCGCAGCAAAATGAGGATGCAACAGCCCTCCTAGAGGATATCCGTCATAGATGTGAGAGGCTTATGACCGATGTTTTAGAGCGCGGCTGGCAGGACTTAGATGACCAATACATAGAGCCATGTATTGGTCTACCCTCTGAGTGGCGAGGGGTCATCCGGTGCATGGCGATGGACGGATAGGGCATGCGTGATCTACGAGCTGCGGGAGCAAAGCCACTGGCTAGGGATACTCCAGTTAGTGATTAGTGTGTAGGGGCAGATGTTGCCCCCAGTTTTGAGTTTTCTAACATGATATGGGCATGTCATATGTATCAGAGTGGATGGACTCTAAAACATATTATGGATATGCATTGTTTTGATATTTTTATGTTATTGTCTTGTGTTAAATGCATGTGCTAAATGCCAATCTAGAATATTGTTTGCAATGTTATCTACATAGTGATTTTGTGCTCTATGTACATGAATGAATGTAATGATTTCAAATTCACGTATCAAAATCTTCACTCGTAAATATCTTCTAAAAATGATAGGATTATGCATACGATAGACACCATTCAATTGCATGACAAGAAGCAGGGAATCTAAACGAACATGAAGGTAGAGGATGCGATGTGAAATGGCATCGACTAATAAACCTCGTATTGCATCATATTCGACCTAGTTATTGGTAGCAGTACCAATTCATGCCATGTTCGAGAGAACAAGGGAGTGTAAGGGGGTAAAAATGGCCCAACCTGCCGATGCTAGATTCTTGGAGTAGCGACTTGCACCATCAGTAAAACCGATATAAGGTGTGGATGGTAGGTCCATATGAAAGGTGCCACAAGACAATAAATGGAAGGATGATGAACAATAATGGCAACCTAAGCGCAAAGTAGAAATCGAACTCACTCCGCGGGAGGGAGTGATCTGGGTAAGATGTCTACTACTCACACGTTGATGGTAAGATGGAGTGTGGGAGCTACCGGAGGTGTAGCTTGTGCTGAGATTATGAAATTCACCATGGGCATGGGTGGTGCTATCTCGTTGATGGGCAAGAAAGATGAAGTCAGGGGTGGACATGGCTTCCATGATGTCATCATCGTAATAGAAGATGGAGTGACTGGAGGAAGGGAGACCACATGACGCGGCGAAGCTACCTGACTCATCATCATGAGAAGAAAGGTTCACATGCGCATCGTCACGGGGGTTGATGGAAGGACAAGCAGATAAGGGATATACTAATGTTGAGCCCAGGGTGATCACTGAAGGGGGGTCAAGCGAAACAATAGGGGAAGATTCAAAGGGAGCTTCCACCCAAGGTCTCATGGATGATGAAAGGTAGAGGATGGTGGCTGCAGGCTCCTTAATTTTTACATCAGGGGGGGAATGTCAATGGGAGCGGGAAAATCCACAGTCTGGCTTGCAGCATACTGCGCAAGTACGGGAGAGGCGAATTGGTTTTGTTCAATCTCGTACTCCTGAACTACCTCTAACGAGGCACGGTAATGCGTAAGGCGGGAAAAATGGTGAAAATAATGGCCATGGAGATCACACAACGCACAAGGTTGGTTAGTATGAATAGTTTTAGTATTCTTGGCTACGGTCGAGGAAGAAACAAGGGCTTCAAGGACCGTAGACTCAGGGAACGCAACTTTAACCATGGGCTTGATATAGGGAAATTCAGGACAGTTATGGGTGGCATGCTCGACAACATCACAAAAAGCACAAGGATTTGCAGGCGGGGGAGGTGCAGGGTCTGTCGGGACAACCTTGTCCTTGGAGGCCCTCTTGCAAGCATTTCCCTTCTTACCCAGAGTGGTCGCAACAGGAGGGGGTTCCTGTTGAGGTGGTTGAGGAACTGTTGCAGCGGAAGAAGTCATGGGGACCGGTTGAACTGGGGTCAAAGCAAGGTAAGGTTTGGGTTGACCTGGCGAGGTAGCGGCTGGAGGACCAAGGTACGAGACGGGAATCCCAAGGTTCAAGTTAGGAAGAGAGAGGGTGGCCATGACCGGTGCCATATAGATTCCGGGTGGGGGAGCTAGGAACGATATCTGACCGAAGGGGTAATGGCCAGGTGGGACAACTCCTAAATGGTAAAGGCCTGGAGGAACCGTTCCAGGAGGGTAAAGAGGCTCATGAATACCAGCTGAAGGGCCAAGAGGAGGAGGTCCAGAAGGCTGAATTGAAGGGCTAGGAGAAGGCTGCGGAGGGTGAGGAGGCTGCTGACTAGCCGATGTAGGCCGCTTGAGGGCAGTCCGAGACGATTGCATCATGCAAACATTCGATGAGCTGGGATCAGAGACAGGAGGAGGAAGACCAAGGAATGTACCAAGAAGTGAGGAATATTTGTAGACTCCGAGTGAAACACTGGTCAAAGGATCGACGGTTTGCTTGTTGGCCACCGAAGAGATAGTGGACTCAGGGGAGGTCTGAGACTTCGGTTTGTAATATGTCAACTAGTCAATGGTGACTATCTTTCCATTATGAGGGAAGGACATCTTGCGGTGGACCGTGGAAGGGACAGTAGACATCGCATAAGTGTAGCTATGACTCAATAGAATGTTGTAATCTAAGGGGGCATCTATGACTTCTACATCAACGCAAATAGTCTTGCCCGTAAGAGTAATAAGACAATTGCAGAATAAGCCAATGGGCTTTGAGGCATGGACATCCCACGCTTGGAGAGTGATCGTGGAAGAAGCCAACTCAGGGGATCCAAGTTGCTTCCAAACTGAAGCGGACATCACATAGGTGGATGCCCCCTCATCAATAATGCACCGAGAAACGTTAGCATTCCGGATCTTGACTGGGATTTGGAAGGCGATGGAAGTAGGGAGAGGAGGATGTTCTGATTGGTCGACATCAAAGAAAATCAATCGATCGTCGGAAGGATCTACAGCGCCCATGACAGATAGTAGAGCTTTTCATTGTGAAGGGCATGACTGGAGGAGTTACAGTGTTGAAATGGCAGTAAGGGATTGTGCCAAATCATCGACTATGCTATACGAATGGGCGGCTTTGCCAGAAGTAATATTTAGGTGCAGTGATCCCTTAGGGATCTTGGTATGAACCTCCACCCTAAGTTGAGGGCTCTGCAACGGACCCTTAGGTGTCGAAAGAGGCTCTATAGAGACAGAAGGAGGCGGCTCAGGGATAGACGTAACTGGAGGCTTTTTGTACTGACGGGACCGAGTCTGAAGATTGATGTCTACGGTTGAAGGTTGATCGGATTTCATCATGAGAATCTGGTAATTGGGGGTACCAGATGGAAGAGGTTGGGTAACAATGTGGTAAACAGGAGGTTGGGAAAAAAGAGGAGGCATGATGTATCCTGGATACGTGCTACTGGGAGGGGAAACAATGTAGGAGGTGCTAGCCCCCCTGTGAGGAAAACCAGAGCCCATGGGAGGTTGAGCAATGATGACAAACATGGAAAAAAGGAAAAAGAGACCGACAAGGGTAGGGAGGTGCAAGATCAACTGATTACAATGTCGAAACAAAGGCAGGGAGGTGCAAGATCAATTGATTTCAATTTTTTTAGATTCTTTGCTTGGCGGTGTTAATCAAGCCCTTTTTCACTTAGGGTGTGTGTGTAAAAGTGTGTAAATTTTAATTTTTAAACCCAGACGTTTGTAGAGAAAAAGAAAAGGTGTGTTGTATAGCTATAAATAAACCTGCAAATGACAGTATATAGGCCTGTAAAAACAGAAAATAAACAACTAATAATGCAATAATCTAAACCCAAGGAGGTGGGTCTCTCAACAACTAGTCTATAGGTGGTAAAAAAATGATCAAAACACACTAAAAAGCTAATAGATCTAATGTCAAGAGGGACAGGGATCTAAAAGACAAAACATGCTGGAAAGTGGTGCAGAAAACAACAATAAATCAGAGGAAAAATTGTTGTAAAAAAGGTGGCGAAATGCTATCTCCTGAAGGGAAATGGAGTGAACCCTAGAGGAAATCCCAAACAAAGCTAGATGAGGTGATTTGGATGGATAACAAGCTGATCTGAAACGGATCTGAAGGTGAGGTATCAGATCTGAAAAAATGGTTGAAGACTCTGAAATTTCAGACAACCTGCAACAACAAAAACTCTTCCACAAAAAGTGGAGGGTACTAAATCCCTAGGAGGCTAGGTTCCCACTTAGTTGAGCGAAACAGAACAAGTACAAGTCCAAAACGGACAGAGACGGAGGTCATACAACCCTGAACAGAGGCTCAGACAAACCCAGAAAACTTTCAGAAAAATCCCTGCAAAAAGTCCAGGTCACAGTTTTTGGGCCAAAAAGTGCGACCTGCACTTCCGGCACTCTCGGCGGCAGGTTTCAGAAAAATTTTCCATCTCAGAAAAGAAAAGAAAAAATAAGGGGTTGAAGAGAAATCCTAGGGTTTGAAGCTATTGGATATGCAAGGATCAGAAAAGCGATAGCGGTCGTAATCGTAAACCCGTGTGGAGTTGCCAGTTGTTAGTATGAATCTTAATTACAAGCGTACAAAAAAATACCACTTTAGTTGCGCATAACAAACAGCCCTAACAACATAAATGACTGATAATATCTTTAGATCTGCAGTTAGGTGATCAAGATAAATTCTACAAAAATCTAGATCTATGCATTAGAAGACATTAAACAGTAGAAAAAACAAGATTTACTCCATGCATCCAATAGACAAGACAATAATATATCAAATGAATTTTGTATTAATGGCACCTGGGAGGAAAACACAATAGGGTGTTCCCTGTTCTCCTCAATGGGATGGGTTCTTGTAAGTCCTCAGCACTTCAGATCTACAATTCCTCTCTCTTGATGGTGTAGAAAACCCAGACAAAAAAAATGATAGTAAAATATGACTATGATGGTGGATCAATAGTCAGACCAAAAGTATAGATCCAGAGTGATCTTTAGGCAACAAAAGGCAGTAAATGAATGGGAAAACCCTTCTATTTATAACAAAATAGAGTTAATCTAGATATTGGTGCATAATTAAAATATTATTAACCAAATCAAGATCCAACTTTTGTGGAATATTTTATTATATTTGTTGGAGGGAAAAGGAATTTGACTTGGGTCAAATCCCTTTATTTGTAAATAATAAATAAATAAATGATTTATTTATCATTTTAAGGATGTGGTTGAGTAATAATCAAATAAATAATGATTTATTTAATTATTTAAGGGTGAATTAGTCATATTTAACAAAGAATATTATTGAAATAAGGTTTAAATAATTATTCTTAGAAAATAATAAGATAAATAATGATTTATCTAATTAATTTCCTTGTTTTGGGTTAAATATAACTAGGAATATTACTTAAACTGTTGTTTAACTAATTATTCCTTGAGGAAAATCAAACAAATGTATATTTATTTAATATTTCCTCATGGGGTTTCCTGTTTAGACCATAAACAACTTAATAAAGGTGGTTTACTAAGTTATTTTTATAGTGAAAGCAATTTTACTTGGGGTAAAATTGGTCTTACATGGTGTACTTGGGTTCATCTAATGATAATATGTTAGATGACCAAAAAATGGTGTAACAGCAGGGTGGTGCTAGTTAGAGTTTGCAGGGTGTTGGAGCATCCCTTCAGTTGGAGTTGATAAAAAAAGGTCGTTAGAGCATCCTTCTAGTTGGAGCTGGTAAACCAGGGTGTTGGAGCTGATAAATCAAGGGGTTGGAGCCTCCTTCTAGTTGTTGCTGGAAAATATTGGAAGATGGAGTTTCTTGCTGATGTAATATTTAAAGACCTATATTAAAATTGTTCAGTGTTTTTTTTCTCTCGGAAGGGTTTCCAACTAAAAATATATTGTGTATTGTCTTTGATGTTGTGCATTCTTGAATGGTGTTAATATTTCATGTGATGAGATGATGATTTACATTTTTTATCTGATGTTAATGTTATTTAATGCTCTGAATATTAAAATTAACAAATTGAGGTGAAATATTGTCACCCCATTCTCAATATTCCAACACCCCACTAATATTTTGTTTTGTGGATTTAGCTGAAGCGATAAGGAAAATGATTTGTTTCCCTATCCACTTCTTTTCAATTCCTATAAAAAAACATGTTGACCCCTTGTAATAAGACATGAAGAGTACAACTTCTTAAATATTGTTAAATCACAAGCTATCAATGTATCTCTTCACACTGATACGTTTGATATTGATGAGTTCATAAGGCTAACCTTAGAAGTAGAGAACAACTAGATGCAAAGAAAAATAAATTTTGGTGGTTAGGGAAGCGGACAAGGGAATCAAAAGAAGGAGGTCATTGATAATAACTTTTTTTTTCAACTACCACCTCAGAAATTTCCTCATAAGGTTTGAAATCAAAATCTGAAGGTTGTGAAGGTGTCACAAGATATTGAGGAGATCATTTTTGGAAAAGATATTATGTTCGAGAAAGTGTCTAGCCTGACCAAAAGTGATATGGTGGGGTAATGGGAGTTTGGGGCATGTGATTTGAGAAGAATGGAGGCCTGGGTCTCAGAAAACTAAAAACCACTTCTTGATTGTAATCTGCAGTTTAGTCTCCTCCTCAACATTGGTTATGCATGCATTTCCTCTATCTTCAGGATATTGACAAGGTAATGAGACCAAAATGGATATGGGGTGGGGGATTTTTATTTTTAAGACACTAGCACATTGGTTTCAACTTGTTGGTGGAAAGACCAGGGTGAAATGTAGTTTGGGTCAAGCTCCTGGGACTTCCCATTGAGCCATGGACCCGGAAAACACTTGTGCTTATTGGAAACACTATTGGGAGGTTCATCTACTTAAATGACCAAAGTTTATCTGCTACGAAAAAACATGTGGCTTGACTACTGGTTAAAGTTGATTTCGCAAGAGGTTTAAAGGAAAAATTTGAACTAGGATGGTAGGAAAATACCCATAGACAGAGAATTGACTATTAGCGCATCCCCTTTTGTTGCTTAGGATGCTAGAATACAAGGAAATTTATTCATTGATGTCATAAGCATAGTAACTTTATTTTGAACCAATCAGTTCTGTCGGAGATTTCCAATTTGAACTCTTCTGGTAGTTATCAAGTTGGTAATGATTCACCTTCCACTTCAGTTCAAAACGCTTTTGGTATGGATTCTCCATCGTTTTATTTTTTCACAATCACCCAAAATGGTTGGAACTTTTGAGGCTTTTTTTAATAAGGATTCACCAATCCACACTCCTCAAAAATGTTCTATTTGGGGTGATACAACATTGGCCCATAAAAATCCTTATATTAAGACAAGGAGTGTGGTAAGCTGACTCATTTTTTAATCTCTTTCACTATTGAGTTCATTCCCTCCAAAATTTCTTGGTAATTGAGACCTTAATGATTATGGAGAACCCATTCATTTCCCATCTTCTAGACCCGATGTTATTCGAATTTCACTCCTACTACATGGGATTCTTTGGGTTCACAACCTTTCCACATTCAATTTGGGTCTTTTGAAGAGCCTCAAGCCACTTCTCCTCTTACTATGCCTCCTTGGTTGAATGCAAAAGGTAATCCCCCTTTGACACCAATGAATTATACATCCACATTGGAGCCTTTACCTATCTTCTATACCACCTTCTTTCTTCGTATACCTCCTCCAGAATCTATTATAAATGTTACTATCAGGAAAACCAAAATATTAGTTAGAATAAGATGGGATGATGATCCTAGGAGGGTTAATATGAACACCTCTTCATAGCTTTCCTCTCCTCCGACAATTGTATAAAATTAAATTTCCAAGTCTCTTAAAGATCTACCCTCCTCCGTTGTGCCCCCATGATTAGATATCATTCAATATTAAAGGTTTGGGAGGAGCCTCTAAAAATTATTCCCTTAGACACTTGATTCAATCTCAGTGCCCATTTGTGATTCTCCTGCGAGAAAATATGGCTTAGGTTGAGAAAGCTAGGCCATAACTGCTTAGTGTGTGTCGTGGCTGGAATTTAAGTTTGATTGAAGCTCTTGGCCTTTATGGATGCTTGGCCACCATGTGGAACCCAAGGATGGCACAATTCCATGCATACAAGTAAGAGGCAAGGATCTTCATTACTTTATTTTTTAGAGGTTTGTCCACCAAGATCCAAATTGTTAATTTTTATGGCCCCTTTCACTCAAGACAAGTTTTCTATAATATGTTGGTGGAATGTGGTGTTCTAAGAGTTATTTAATTTATATTTGCTAGAGACTTACATATCTCCCTATCAGATAGTGAAATTTTGGGAGTTTATAATAGGATGGATCCTATGACAAGCTTTTTCAATGATCTCTTTACTCATCAAAACTTGAAGGATATAGCCCCTTGTCTAACCCAGCCTACCTGGAATAATTGGAGGACTAAGAGAGATGAAACTGCAAAAAGGATAGACCATTTTTTAATTAAGGAAGACTTGTTGGAAAATTTGGGAAATATACAATCTTGGGTTCACTCGTCTAGCTTATCAGACCATCAACCAATTTGTATTCAATGGAATGATGACATTTGCTATAAAAATATTATGTTCAAGTTTAACCATGCTTGGTTGGCGGGGGAGTTTATGTCACTGGTCTGTAAGAATTCGATGAATCAACAGGTGATTGAGTTTGATTCTCATATTGACTAAGATGGTCTTCAAAATTCAAGAGCTAAAAAAGAAAATTAAAGGTTGGGAGAGGCAAAAAAAGAAGCAGAATGAACATGAGTTGGAGGAAATTGATTTGAAAATGGAAGCCCTCAACAACCCATCCAAATTACTTTTCGAAAGAGACCAAAAAAGAATCACCAAAACTAGAAGACAGTAAAAGATATTTTTTTGGGCTACAAGAGGACAAATGGCGATTAAATAGTTGAGTGATTTGGATAAAGGATGGAGATAACAACATCGAGTTTTTTCATCATTTTGTCACTCAACGTAAACGAGAAAAATCTATATGAAAATTATAGGACGCATAAGGTAATATCATTTCCTCTTGGAAGGATATACGAACAAAGGAAATAATGTTGAAAATGCAGCAAGATGATGGAGCTTGGTGAAATGAAGTCGCCTTCACCAAGTGGGCCCGCAGGCAAATTCTGGCGCAAAATCTATTTTTAGACATATGGAGCATGGTTCGGGGATTGCAGTATGAGATTCTTGGAGTATGTGTCATGTTGGTAAAAATAGATGGGACTCTATTTTTGTGACCTATAGGTCGAAGAGGTCGAAGTCTATTTTTAGACTGCCTCTCCTTAAAAATAGGGAAGTCAAATATTATTTACCCTTAATAATATTTGGACTCTAAACAGCAGTTTACTCTCTTGGAGCACTTCAGTTCGAGCCTTGGAAGTGGCTCATGCATCTGACAGAGGAATTACGCTATTCCCAAGGGTTTTATGGCATCATGCATGGTTGACTTCAGTTAGGACTTCAGTGGCAAAAGTTTGGTGGAGTTAATGAGACAGCTAGTGGAGTTGTGTTCTGTTTATTTTAGTTGAACTAGTTGAGATTAGTTTAACTAGCTAATCAATTAGTTATGAGTGGAGTGAATTAAATATTATTTAATTCATTAATTAGTATCTCATTATTCAACTCAAGAACACATCAGTTCACTACAGTGCATGATCAGTTCAGTGGAGACCAGTGAAAGAGGTAGATGAAAGGGTGGAGTTAGCTATCAATGGCGACATCAGTTGTGCATGAGATTTGCACCACACTTGGAGGATTTGTCCATGACAATTGCGCAGTCAAGCCAAGGAGATTCGAACCTTGGATCTCTATATAGACAGGCCTGGATTGCGCAATAGAGGCAAGGCAATTGGCGGTGAGTTTTGAACCAGTAACCTGTTCAAAACCGAGCTAGTTTGTGTGTAACTTTATGAGAAAGTACTGAGTACTTGTGAGGAGTATTGTACTGAGTTTGTTACATGATTTCTCCATTATAATATACACAATAGCTGCGGGGTTTTCAGCTATAAGCTTTCCCCATACATACTGTTAATGTGTATGATGATTTGATGTGTTATCGCTTGATTTTATTTCCGCATGTTTGATGATCTGAGTGGAAGAGATTATGTGTTGCATATAAATTCGAATTGTATGTGATCAGGATAGTCTCGGTGGATAATTAATCATTATTCAAAAAATTTCTACATGGTATCGGAGCTATTGAAGCAGAGATTGATCATCACAGTGATTACAAACTTATTTCGGTAGACAGAGTCTGCATGCGGGCCAGGTAGCCTCCGGATTCATCTTTCTTCAAAAAGTGAAAGGTCTTCTTCGGAAAGTGAAAGGTATGGTAAATGCCCCTTGCAGTCAATCTCTGTGCTAGAAATAATTTGTTCTCACAGATCTAGAGCGGCTGAGCTTTGAGGTGGAATTCGAAATTTTGCAGCAGTTTTGTTTTCTTGGTGCCAGTGTTGAAAATGTCTTTCAACGGTTTGCGACTCGAATATTCTCTTGAAGGAAGTTCGAATTATGTTGCATGGAAGGATCGCATGGGAGCAGTATTAGAAGATAATGGTCTAAAGGAGTTCATAGATACGGATGTCCAAAAGCCCACTGATCCTGCTGAAGTCGATGCATGGCAAAAGAAGATGGCGAAGTGTCGAAGGATCCTGTTGGAGGGCGTCAAGGATCATATTGTATCCAGCCTACATGGAAAGGCTACTCCATATTTAATGTGGAAAGCTTTGACGGATCTATTCCAGAGTAAGAGCGACCAAAGGAAGCTGGCGCTCAAAGATAAGCTCGGGAACATCAAGATGGAGAAAGGCGACAGTATCGCCAAATACCTCACGAAGTTCACTCAATGCAGAGATGAGCTGGGAAGTGTGGGGGTGACTGTCGAAGATGAGGACATGGTCGACCTGGCTCTCCTTGGTCTTTCGAAGGCTTGGCACTCATATCAAGATAGTGTCAATGGTCGGGAGAAGCTGTCGGGATGGGAGCGTCTTTGGGCGGATCTCATGCAGGAGGAGATAAGGAGGACTACTCGTGATGGATCTTCATCAAAGGGAGATGATGAAGAAAACTGCGCTTTCGTGGCCAAAGCAAAGAAGGGGAAGGGTAAGAAAACCTCTCATTCTGGTGCAAAGGGCAAGAAGCAGGATATGGCGAAAGTGAAGTGTTTTCACTGCCATGATCACGGATATTATGCTACAAATTGTCCAAAGAAGAAGAAGAACAAGCAAGCGGGAAGATCTGCAGATGGAGAAGCTTTGGCTTCACAGTTCGAGCTTGAATTTTCACTGATCGCATGCTTGGTTTCAAGTGTGATGGGATCGGTATGGTTCTTGGACAGCGGTGCGCCATTTCATATGACGGGAGATCGGGATTTGTTCTCAGATCTGGAGGACAAAGATTTGGGTGTGCACATCGAGATGGGCGATGATGGTAGATACAGTGCGACTGGTATCGGTACCATATCCTTTCAGAGGGAGTCTGGTAAGCCCTTTGTATTGAAGGATGTCATGCATGTACCTAGATTGAAGAAGAACTTGATCTCTGTGGCGATGTTGGAGGATAAGGGGTATGATGTGGTCTTCGGCGAAGGAAAAGCATTCCTGCGCAGTAAGACTACTGGAGAGACCCGAAAGATAGGGGTTCGAACCAAGAACCTTTATCAGTTGCAGGTAGATGGCTGCGCAGCAATGGCATGCAAGGCGGGAGAAGTGGTGAGCCGGGATGATGAGGGCGAACTGTGGCACAGGAGATTGGGCCACCTTCACCATGGAGCTTTGAAGATTCTGCAGCAGATTTATACTGGGCTTCCTAAGGGCACTCTTGCGCAGTCAAATCAGTGCAAGGGGTGTACTTTAGGGAAGTATGTGAAATCCACCTTTCACGAGAAGGATATTCGCGCCACGACGATCCTTGAGAGAGTTCACACAGACGTGTGTGGTCCTTTCTAAGTTGCTTCGACAACAAAGCACAAGTATTATGTGATCTTTGTTGATGATTTCTCTCGAAAGTGCTGGATCTTCTTCATGCAGAAGAAGAGCGATACATTCGCGAAGTTCTGTGAGTTTAAAGCACTGGTCGAGAAGGAGTCGAGGAAGAAGGTGATTGCTCTAAGGAGTGATAACGGTGGTGAATTCATCTCGGTTGAATTCAAGGAGTTCTGCAGCACAGAAGGGATTCGGAGAGAGCTCATCGCACCCCATAACCCACAGCAGAACGGGGTGGCTGAGCGGAAGAACAGAACGATCGTGGGTGCTGCACGGGCGATGTTGCATGATCGGGGCCTACCCCTTCACTTGTGGGCTGAGGCATGCAATACAGCAGTGTATGTGCAGAACCGTTGTCCTCACAAGGTTCTTGGCATGAGTACACCGGAGGAGGCTTATTCTGGCAAGAGGCCTGATATTTCCCATTTGCGGATTTTTGGTTCTCCCGTCTACATGCATGTGACGAAGGATGCGAGAAGGAAGCTGGATCCAACTGCTGAGGTTGGAATATTTGTGGGGTACACTGATACACCTCACAACTACCGGGTGTATTTGTCAGACAGTCGCAAGACTATTGTGCGACGGGATATAAAATTTTAGGAGGAGAAAGCCATGCAGTGTTCGCTTGAGAGGGAGCTACACTTGCATGCAGATGAGGAGCTGTTAGTTCCTAAGGAGGAGCTTCCGGATGTGGATCAGCCACAAGAGGAGGTTCAGGAGGTGGAAGAAACCACTCAGGCAGCGCCAACCATCAGAAGGCGCATGCGCACTACAGAAGCTGAGCGACTGGCTCGGGATGCAGAGAAGGTTGTAGGACCACCTACAGCACAGCGCAGACAGAGACAGTCACCGGATCGGTACACTGGATACATGGCTCTTATGAGTCAATGTGTTGTGACAGAGCCATCCTCTTTTGAGGAAGCTGTGGAGGAACCCGCGTGGGTTGATGCCATGATCGAAGAATATGATTCGATCATCAGGAACAGTGCATGGGAGATTGTCCCAAGACCGGTTGGGAAATCAGTTGTAGGTTCGCGATGGATCTACAAGGTGAAGCAGGCGGCTGACGGGAGTGTGGAGAAGTGCAAGGCGAGATTTGTCGCCCGTGGCTTCTCACAGATCGAGGGGATTGACTATGAGGAGACTTTTGCACCTGTCGCAAGGTACTCTTCCATACGGACGATCCTTGCTCTCTCAGCGCAGATGGGGTGGCACATTCATCGGATGGATGTGAAGACTGCGTTCCTCAATGGAGTTATTGAGGAGGAGGTGTACATAGAGCAGCCTGAAGGTTTTGAGATCTTCAGCAGTGAGTCGCATGTGTGCCGACTCAAGAGAGCACTGTACGGGCTGAAGCAAGCACCTCGTGCTTGGTACACTCGGATAGACAGCTACTTCAGCGGGCTTGGATTCTCCAAGAGTGAGGCGGATCCAAACCTGTACCAGATTGTGGTGGAGGGGAAGCTGTTGATCATCGTACTGTATGTAGATGATCTGATTTTGACTGGCGATGAGCAGTCGATACTTTCATGCAAGGAGGATCTTGCACGAGAGTTTGAGATGAAGGACTTGGGCATCCTTCATTATTTCCTGGGATTGGAGATTTGGCAGCGCAGCGGAGGACTGTTTGTTTCTCGGGGCAAGTATGCCCGGGAGATTCTGGAGAGGTTCAACATGCAAGGCTGCAAGCCTGTTGACACTCCTCTTCCTGGTGGTTGGAGGAAGGAGGATGCTACTTCAGCGGAGGTAGTGGATGCCTCTGTCTATCGACAGTTGGTGGGGTCGCTTATGTATCTGGTCAATACACGACCCGATATATGCTATGCAGTTAACCAGCTTTCGCAAGCTATGGTTAAGCCTACCAAGCTCTTTTGGAAGGTAGGCAAGCATGTATTGTGCTATAGAGGCACATCGGGATATGGTCTATGGTACAGACAGGAGGATGGAGCGAAGCTTTCTGGCTTCACTGATGCAGATTGGGCAGGGAGTCCAATGGACCGGAAGAGCACTTCTGGAGGAGTTTTCAGCATTGGGTCGACAACGGTTTCCTGGTACAGCAGGAAGCAGAGATCCGTGGCACTCAGTTCAGCAGAGGCCGAGTACATGGCAGCTAGCTTGGCTGCATGCGAGGCTATTTGGATGAGGAAGATCCTCGCAGGATTGTTCAGGTTGCATTTGGAGCCTACGGTGATCTACTGTGATAACCAGAGTTGCATTAAACTCTCGGCTAATCCAGTATTTCATGATAGGTCCAAACACATCGACATCAGGTACCATCATATCAGAGATTGTGTTCGGCGGAGAATCATGATGCTTTCATATGTTCCCACGGAGGATCAGGATGCCGACATCCTGACGAAGGCGCTCACCAGGAGCAAGTTTGAATTCCACAGAGGCAGGATAGGGGTTGCGGATAATCCATATCTTGCTGAGAGGGAGTGTTGAAAATGCAGCAAGATGATGGAGCTTAGTGAAATGAAGTCGCCTTCACTAAGTGGGCCCGCAGGCAAATTCTGGCGCAAAATCTATTTTTAGACTATGTCTATTTTTAGACATATGGAGCATGGTTCGGGGATTTCAGTTTGAGATTCTTGAAGTATGTGTCATGTTGGTAAAAATAGATGAGACTCTATTTTTGAGGTCAAAGAGGTCGAAGTCTATTTTTAGATTGCCTCTCCTTAAAACAGGGAAGTCAAATATTATTTACCCTTAATAATATTTAGACTATAAACAACATTTTACTCTCTTGGAGCACTTCAGTTCGAGCTACAGAAGTGGCTCATGCATCTGACAGAGGAATCACGTGGTTCCCAAGGGTTTGATGGCATCATGCATGGTTGACTTCGGTTGGACTTCAGTGGCAGAAGTTTGGAGGAGTTAATGAGACAGATAGTGGAGTTGTGTTCTGTTTATTTTAGTTGAACTGATTGAGATTAGTTTAACTAGCTAATCAATTAGTTATGAGTGGAGTGAATTAAATATTATTTAATTCATTAATTATTAACTCATTATTCAACTCAAGAACACATTAGTTCACTACAGTGCATGATCAGTTCAGTGGAGACCAGTGAAAGAGGTAGATGAAAGGGTGGAGTTAGCTATCACTTGTGACTATACTGTTGCTATTTGCAACACACAGATAGGTGGAGTAAGCCCATGAGGATTGCGCAGTTCAGGCTGGTGGTTTATCTATATAAAGAGGCCATCCCATAGCATTGAAACAAGCAATAGAGGCAAGGCAATTGGTGGGGAGTTTTGAACCAGTAACCTGTTCAAAACTGAGCTAGATTGTGAGTAACTGTATGAGAAAGTACTGAGTACTTGTGAGGAGTATTGTACTGAGTTTGTTACTTGATTTCTCCATTATAATATGCACAATAGCTGCGGGGTTTTCAGCTATAAGCTTTCCCCATACATACTGTGTTAATGTGTATGATGATTTGATGTGTTATCGCTTGATTTTATTTCCGCATGTTTGATGATCTGAGTGGAAGAGATTATGTGTTGCATATAAATTCGAATTGTATGTGATCAGGATAGTCTCGGTGACTAATTAATCATTATTCAACAAATTTCTACATGACGAACCGTTCACACTGTTGCGATCAAGACAACGCAAGCTTCAACTTGAAACTGAGTTTGCCACATTTCTGCCACTTTGATTTTTGGAGCTTTGATAAGCTCTCTTTGTCCTGTGTGTGTATCTAGAGCCACCTGGATCATCCACGACTAAGATTCTGGGAGTGCAGAGCCTTACAACTTAATTTCAATTATAATGGTACTATTTCAACAATGTGGGGTTGTCGAATTTTAATTTTTGTTAAAATACACTAGCAAAATTTATTGTCGGCCAAATATGCTTTATGTGATTACCTAATCCATAACTGCAATTTCTGGGAATATAAAATGTTATAATTTAATTTCAATTAAAATTAAATCCATTTTAAACGTGGCCCCATTGCTCGTGCCTCGAGTAAATCCAAACGATTTAACCATGCTAAGATAGTGTGGGTCTCCTATTGCATAAGAATAAGGTTGTGCATTGGCATCACTATCAAACCGAGAGCGATGTCAACCTTCTACGCGGTCTCGCTTTTGGCTTCCTTCATTTTCTAATGAAATGGTGAAAAGCATGGCTGGTAACAGTTCTACCATTCTTATCATATGGGTGTTACATTGTTTTTTTTTGTTATACTAGTGCATGGTATTTCCTGGTCATGCAGCTGGGATTTATTTAGGTTGTAATAGGTAGGGTTTAATTATAAGGGTAGATATTATATAGGGTTTTTGTTGTAAGATTATATTGTTGTTTTGTTTTCTAAATGTAGTGTATATTTTAAATTTGAAAGATGTAGAGTT
The DNA here is from genome assembly GCA_034641835.2 of Pinus albicaulis. Taxonomy (NCBI): domain Eukaryota; kingdom Viridiplantae; phylum Streptophyta; class Pinopsida; order Pinales; family Pinaceae; genus Pinus; species Pinus albicaulis. The sequence continues at coordinate 1,134,547,153 of CM076579.1, forward strand.
TGATTATCCAAGTGATTTGCTTATTTTTTAAAAGATTAGAATTCAATTATGAGGGTTATTTGTTGATTTTAAGTTGCACGGTCCGTGGTTTGATTTTTGTGTTGTTAGGTTCCACTGTTGGTGTTAATATGTTCACAGAGTTTTAATAAGTATGAGTGATCATATACTTTTACTTAGATGTTCATTTTTTAATGACATTAAAATTATTGGTGAAGTTGTTTAGTTTTTATTGACCTTAGCACGTGCCCCTTAACCATTCATATTAGTTTGGAAATTAAAATTCTAAATATAATAAAAGGGATTTAATCATGAAAGTTAGCTATGAGTGAAGATATAATGCATTATGGCATTAAGTACCTTTTAAATATTCATGTCGTTTAAATATAATGATATTATTGTATTGTAATATCAACAAAGTTCATTTTAATTTTCTATTTATTAGATTTAAAATTGAAAGTAATAAAACCTAAATTAATTAGGTTTGAGGTTTTTTTATTATTTTAAGGAGAGTTATTTTAACTTTTATTATTTATAATTTAATAATATTAGGTTAATATTACTCTTGATGTTAATGAAATAATAAAAAATTGTAATGATAAATGTTTTTTTAAATTAATTAAAAGGAGTTAATGATTTTAGCCTTTCAACCGACAAAGAAATGGATAAATTAGATCGTTTTACTTACACAGATTTATTGTGTTTTTCCTGCTGTGCAAGACAGGTCTACTCTGTAACTTCTCATTCCTTAGCAAGCAATTTAATTTAAGTAACTTTTATGGTATTATTTGTCTATAAATCGATGAGCGACATAGATCGATTTTTGGTATCCAATTCAAAAGTTTAAAAATATGGAATTTTCATTGAATATTCAGAACTTGAACTAAACAATATGGGGCAATGTCTTCTAAAAAAACTACCTAAAATGGGGTAATGTCTTTTAAAAAGCTTCATTTGAAAGTTTCAGATTTGTAAATTTGGACATGCAAAGCTTTGTTAGAGTGTCTTTCCGTGCAAAAATAATTAAAAAATTGGAAAGTGAAATTTGAGTGAATTGGAATGTCATAGAAGGGAATCGATTCCAATTAGAAATCTTGATATCACTTTTAATGACACATCGTGTGAAGAAACTCACTTTCAGTGACACACCGTGTGAAGAAACCCATGGTTCTACAGTTGAGATTTGTACTTACAAATATTTTTTTTGTTAAAGTGTTATAAATATATTTCACTTGTAGGCTAAAAACCAATATCCAAGAATATGTACTAAAAAAAACTAATTTATTTTTATTTCAGTCATATAGTTTAGAAATATTTTAGAATTTTTAGAATTTGACCAATAAAAATAATAACATCAAATTATTAAGATGTTAGGTATTGGTGTTATTTAGTTAGACTTGGATATTTTTTTTGTTAATAGAAGGAAATCTATTCATAAAAATCCCGATATAGCTTTTCTTTTCAATGTTGAAGAAACCCAGAACCCATGATTGATCTGTAGTTACAAATATCACATGTGCTAAAATGTTATAAATCTAGAAAATGTGTTATAAATATATTTCACTTGCACATTAAAAACCAATCTCCACTAATATATACTCAATAAAAAATAACTAATTTTTTATTTATTTATGTGACATAGTTTAGAAATATTTTAAATTTTTTAGGATTTGATCAATAAGAATAATAACATCAAATTGATAATAAGAATAATAACATCAAATTGATGTTATATATTGGTGTTATCTAGTTTGAATTGGAATTTTTTCAGGCTTTTGTATTAGTTATTTTTATTAAAAATTTAAATTATAAATATGTAATATGAGATATTTTGATAATTAAATAAGATATTTTCATGGAGTTGATAGTATAATCGTAAATAAATTGATTTTTTTTTTTTTGGGCATGTACATATATTCTTAAAGATTTTTGGCAATATTATGATATTAAGATTTTAAAATTTATTTTATTTTAAAATTATATTTTAAAATTTATTTTATTTTATTTTAAAAATAAAATTAATAATTTAAATGTTACAATTTAAAAAATATAATAAAACTAGTGCAAGGTTAATAAAATATTATTAATCCATAATAAACATAAAAAACCTTCATATATCTCAATTTGTTAAAAGTTAAATAAGTCATAAATTAACTGAATTTTATTTTTATTTTAAATAATAATGATAATTATTATTGATAAAAAAAAATTGTATAAAAGTAAAACATTGATTTCTTTAAAAAGAAATGTGTAACAAGATTCTCAAAAAAATATAACAAGATTTATGCTTAAAACTAAAGAAATATAATTTTCTTCATAATAGTTTTAAATAATTCCGTAAAAATAAATAAATAATATCTTTATCAACTTTCATCATCTCAATATTTCAATTACTATTTTAATTATGTATTACCAAATTAATACAAACCAACCTAAATCTAATACAACAATTATTATTTCAAATCAATTACAATTTTTTCTCATTTTAACAATGCTATGTTACTCGCCCCTTTGGTAATTATCTTTTATCGCACCAGTGCAAATAAGCCCCAGCAACGGAAGAATAAGATCGCTGGTAGGAAGACGAATAAGACCGATTGGGCGAAAGCCTTCGAAATCAAGTGCTTGTTTCTTCCGTTGAGTGATCAAGGAGGTTTCTATATTCCTTTTGAAGCGAGTGCAGCTCTCTCTTTCTCTTTTGCACCTTTTGGGTTACACCCAAAACAAAGTGATAAGTTTTGTGAAAAAAAAGAGAGACGCAACAATCATTATTCTTAACGCGGTTAAACAAAATTAAATAGACCAGGGCTTTTGGTTTGCTTTATACACACTTACGTAACGAGGGTTCGAAACTAAAATTCTCAGAATGTCACTGAAATAAACTAGACTTTGACGGCTTCTTTTTCCTCCACGACGAGCAGCAATCTTTACAGGGGAACGTGAATCCAGGGTTTAGGTTTTTAACCCAGTGTTCGAGAATTTACGCACTATATCGTATCTGCTGGTCGGCTGCGATCTCCGCTGTTAAAAAAGACAATCAAATCCAAAATTGCAGTGCGGCTTATCCTTTGGAGGCCACGATAGAAATACTGCCTTTGGAAGGGCTCCAAAGGCTTGGAATTTAATCCAAAAATGGGAAAGAGAAAGAGAGAGCAGAAGCTCAACGAGAATGGAGGGGAGGATTTGCAAAGTTCCAGGACAGTATTTGTAAACAATTTGCCCTATTCTTTCACTAATACACAGGTACTGTAATCTGCCTTCTTGCATAAACACGTATCTACTTTTACTTATTTTGATTTGCAATGTGTTTCAATACGAAGAGAAGGTGTGCCTTAGTTCCCCTTGCAAATGAGAACGATCTAGCTAGTTAATCTCCCCACTTGGTGTATCCGCAAAGCTGGAAATGACAGTTTCAATTTAAAGTACTTCTATGTTTTATTCTTTGTTATATTTTACCTCACTGTGATTCTGATGTTACATTGGTTCAGATATAGAAAGCACTTGTAACTTAAAGATACAATCCCATTCTCAACTTCCATTGCCTATCGAACCCTAGTTTGAAATGACCGTAATTTGCCAGAACTAAATATTTTCGAATCCTGTTCTACTTACATATTCGATCGGTAGAAGGCCTTCAGGTTTTTACTGTAATGGTTTGACTAGATGGGAAAAGTCCGGTAATTTCACTTGCAATACTTACAATGGAGCAAGGGTAGTAGATTATGTAATTTGTTCGCATAATTTGTGTGAGAAAATGGAGGAAGTGCTGATTGGAGATCAAATTTGGGACTTAAAATCAGATCACAAGCCAATTTATTTAAGTTTCTCTTGGACCGGAAAGAAGCAATTAGGGTCAAAAACTCAGTGTGTTCAACAAAATCCCCCTAAGGGCAGAATTCTTTTGACTCCAGAGAATTGTAATACCTTCAAAATAACGCTAGAGAGGCCTTTCAAGAAGGAGGAAATCTCATCTCATGGCCTTCATAGTCACGGATTAACACATTTAATTCAAAGCGCACTTGCTGAGTGCAAAAGAGAAAAAATTAAGAAGTCTGAAACAAATTGCTTTCCGGTTAATGCTTGGTTTGACGAGGAATGCAAAAAGGCAAGGAGAAGGTGGAAGGAATTAGACACGGATAACATAAAGCTCAAAGCTTACAAGCAGATAGTAAAAAAGAAAAAGGCTGATTTCATGGTTTCAAGGAGAGAAGAACTAATCTTCCTCGAGAAAAATAACCCCAAATTATTCTGGAAGGAGCTCCAACCGAAAAAGGTGCAAACTGAAAACAACATTACAACTTCTAAATGGTTTGACTATGCAAGACAACTTTATGAGCAGGATCCCAAGGTTGACCCTCCTCCCTTGGTCAACACAGACACAAAACTCTTCACGGTGCAAGAAGTAGAGATGGGTATCAAGAAGTTGGGTGCTGGAAAAGCAAAAGACTTAGATGAACTCCAAGCAGAGTATCTAAAGTGGGGCTTAAAAATTCTTTCACCTCACATCACAAAAATTTTCAACAACATCTTACAGCAGGGGTTCCCCACAGATTGGACAACTAGTATGGCAATACCTCTTTTCAAGAGTGGTGACGTCAATAATCCCTCCAATTATAGAACCATAATGATAAACCCCTTGTTTGCAAAGTTATTTGGAAACATGTTAGAAAAGAAAATCAGCAAGTGGGCAGAAGAAAGAGATAAACGTGCTAAAGGGAAAGCGGGTTTTAGACCTAAACATTCCACAGTTGATCATTGTATAACTTTAAGGCACATCATTGAAAAAGTTTAGGAAAAAAAGAAAGAAGTTTTCTGTTGTTTTGTTGATTTCAGAAAAGCCTTTGACACGATTCCTAGGGATAAGCTTTGGGGCAGAATGGAGGAACTCGGGGTTCTCAGGCATTTGAGAGCAGCTGTGCATAGGTTGTATGAAGAGGTGAAAGTCAAAATAAGAACTTCAGAAGGCATTTCCGAAAGTTTTAGAAGCGATATCGGGGTCAAACAAGGTTGCCTATTGTCTCCTACCCTTTTTGGGTTATATATTGATAAGCTTGAAGAGTGGCTAAATTCGCAAGGGGGTGACGGTATCCATTTGGGCAAGTTCGTTATAAGGCTTCTTTTGTACGCAGATGACCTTATATTGATTGTTAAATCGATTCTTGGTTTGCAAGAGCATTTACGTTCCCTTGAGCATTTTTGTAGAAGGGTTGGGATGCAAGTCAATATTAGCAAAACGAAAGTAGTGGTTTTTTCTAACAAAAGAAAGCATAACCAACATAAGTTCTATTTTGAAGGCAACATTCTGGAAGAAGTTGCAGACTACAAATACCTCGGAATTGACTTCAATAGAAATTTAAGTTGGGATGGTTGTAGAAAGAAAAGAACTTTAGGGGGTTGGAAAGCATTTTAAGCTCTTCAAAACAGGTGTAGAGAGGCAGAGCTGTGGGACTGGAAAACCACTCCAACTCTTTTTGGGCTTCTAGTGATTCCGGTGATTCTCTACGGTTGTGAACTGTGAGCCAGCAGCACAACCGAGATGCAGTGGAAACAAATTGAGAAAATTCAGAAGCGTTTGATTACAAACAAATTCAAAATTAAAAGTGCAGTTCCTTATGCTATCCTGTTAAGTGAAACAGGGGCTGCTCCTATTGAAGCAATTGCTATGGTGCGAGTCATAAGGTATCTGAAAAAATTGAACAAATGGAAGAGGGTAGATGGCCTAAGGTTGTGTTTAGTGACAGGTTGTGCAAAATAAAGAAGACTTGGATGCAGCAAAATAACAAATGGTTTAGTAAATGGGGTATTTGCTTGGCATGTGTCCTACAAACAGTAAAGAGATAAAAACTTTTGTTATGGATAAGTTCCACAAACATACTTGGGGGAAAGAGTTAGGGAGAAAGAAGAAGTACTACATTGAAGAGTTTCACTCCACGCATAACCATCAACAAAAGGCGTACATAGGGGCTAATATCTCTTGGAGATCTAAAATTCTTATTGCTCAATTAAGGACTAATTCTCATAAACTCCGTTGTGAAACAGGGCGCTGGAAAAGGCCAAAAGAAATGTGGGAGGAAAGAGTATGTATTTTTTGCTCCTCTGGAAAAGTGGAAACAGAAAAACATTTCATTTTAGAATGCGAGGCCTTCAAAGACAGCAGGGAAAACTATGCAGGTATTTTGGCAGCTAGTTCTTGGGATAATCTATTCAACGAAGAGTTTGTCGATAAGCTGGGAGTGGTTATTGTAAAACTTCATAGGAAAAGGGCCGAATACAAGAGCCAGATAGAGAAGCAATTTGTCCCATAGGCTATTTTTAGCCTCGTGGACATTAAAAATTCTTTTTTTCTTTCTGTCCAGCTCACTGGTTTGAAAAGGAAGGGGTTTGCTTATCCATATCGTCATAAGCTGGCAGTTGAGTAAAATTTTTTAGGTATATTTGATTCAAGAAAAGTGCAAACCTATTATTCTTGTACAGGAGGAAAGTTGATTCCAATTCACTCTCTATTTTGACCCCCCTTCTTGTTTAGTTTCGGGAGTCCAATTTGGCAGATAATTGACATTGCAAAGAAGAATCAAAATTGCCATATGGATTGCATCGTAACTCTAAATCTCGTCCCTGCTGAATTTTATTGCCATGTCGAATTCCATCTGTTTATTGTGAGATATTGCAAACTTATTTGAAAGTCGAAATGGCCGGAAATGCATGTTATTCATATTCAAATCGTAAAAAACATGGAAATTGATGCATTACCATTTAAAAAAAGTTAAAAAATTAATGCACCAAGTTCTCTTATAATTGGCTCTCCTCAAAGCTCTAACCGAGGTAGACTCCCGTTGTCATCTGTGACAACAATCATAACAAGCAACATTATTTTATTATTATTTTATATAATTTGAATAATGAAGAAGAGGCAACCCGCAAAAAAAAATATTGTCATTGGGCATCTATTGCATAACCATGTAAATTGATAAGATAATAAATCAATTCGAGCATTCAATCCACAATTATAAAAATCAATGAGGAAATAAATTAGAGAATTCACCAGGGGATATGAAATGCTTTGGCAAGTTGAATTTTGTGAAAGAAAATGGAAGAAATGCTGAAGATATTCAGCTTGAATAGAAATTGAAGGAGTGGGTTTCAGGAGCACATTGAGTGAGAACACCACACATGTCAGGTGACTATATCTTTAAGAAAGATCACAAATTTATTAGTTAGCTGTACGTTACCTCAATCTTATTAATTATTCCAACTTCCAACCTTCAACTCGATGACTATATGGATTCTGTTAAGCAAATTATGCATCGTGTTTCCAAGTTTGAACTAGAGCTAAGTTGCCACCATAAATTGTATTTTTGTGAACTCGGAAATCGAAGGCACCATAGCTGGCAGATGATCTATATAATGGAGGATACAATTTATTATGGAGGGGAGGTGACGCACAGAAATTGGGATAGTGTTCAACATGTATAGACCCACATGCTATATTGAGTCATAGAACCACAGTGTGGACTGCCCAGTGGTAGTTCGCTGAATCCATTAGCCATCAAATTTAATTCATTTGGATTCTAGAAGTTTAAATTTATGATATGGTAGACTGTACAACAAATTTTATGAAATAAATGTTGACGGGCCATTTAACACCCACCCTTGTTTCGAAATATTCCTATCAAATCACAAGTTTGTAAACACACATAAAATTTAGGTTTTAAATTTTTTTGAAGGGAAAATTTCGGATAACACTTCTTTGACAGGTCAAAGCTAGTTGGAAGGCCCTAACAGGTTCAAACTTGAATGCTGACTGTCATTGATTGGTCTATTCAATGGAGGAGAGCTAGAAGATGCATCCTAGCCACATTGCACATCTAGTGGAAGAATAGTGCCACTAATCTACCCATCCAAAGAGCTGTCGAAAAGAACATCCTGTAGGAGAGAAGAAATGGGAGTGCCTAACTCTAATAAGTTCAAGCGTAGCTGAAATGAGAGTAGGAGTACCCGGTTCCATGTATTTGAAAGGGCTCAAACACAATTAAGAATGATAAAAAATGACAAGGGAGTGAGCATGTGAATACCCAACACAAAAACACTTGGGAGAACATAGTTGAGAAGAACATTTGAATATAATCTAAGAGCTTGAATGCAATTGAGCGAGCTCAAACACAATAGGGGTGTGGGTGTGTGAATACCCAACACTGATGTGCACGAGAAAGCTCAATTCAGAAGGAAGCTCAAATACAAGATGGAGTGGGTTTATAAAAACCTATCTCCCTAGAAAGAGTGTTTGTGGCCAGAATACAAAAGAGAGTGGGTGTGTGAGTACCAATTCCCAAATCAAATACAATTTCAAGTGAAGGTGGCTTAAATACAAGTGAGAGGTGGTGTGTGGATAGCTAACTTGTAAACACGGTCAATCATTGCCGAAGAAATGTGGGGGTTAATGAATACCCATATCAACATAAGGTTGATCCAAAGCCTAACATCTTCCTTGAAGATGGATAAGAGGCCAAGAAGAGAACATTATATCTTATTTTCCCCCATTCTTGCTCAATGTGGGTCATCTAATGATGGAACCTCTCCAAAACATTGTATTACCAGTGATAACATGATTCCACAACTTGGAAAATGTGGCCTCTTATTGATATTTGAATGAAAGGGCCATTGAAGTATGCTACTACGTCGAAGGAGCAAACATGAGCACAATTTGCTCAATGTTGCATGAAGTGGGGATGGAGTGGGTGCATTTTTGGGAAGTGAAGCATTGTAAGCATCATTTTTCAAAAATCTTCAATATATATATATTAAAAAAAAAACCCGGAATGCCAAATTAGTTGCAGAATATACGAACATGTGCACATATGTACATAAACCAAGATAGAAATGGCATCCATAGTAAGTTAATGATTAAATATTCAAGCATCAACCATCTGGATTCTTGCAATTACAAACAAACATCAATTTTTTAAGCATATCATAGATAGTATAAGGTAGAAAATATAAAAAATTTAATCATATAATATGAAGTAGACCATTAAAAGTTAAATTATTGAAATAGCTAATCTAGCAACTATCAACATGATCAATTAGTAATGTTTAAAAAATAGGCCATCTACACACTGAAGTAGGAAGATTGAAAAGTTCAAATTCACAACACTAAAGTCTAATCTATTATCTATAGACTATCACAAATAAAGTAGTGAATCTATTTACTAATATCTCCTCCTTACACCGCCACGATTGCTGCATGGGCCTCCACATGGTGGTAATGAATTAGAGGTGGCCATGGAACTGAAGATGAAGCTTCTGCTATTATTGTTGAAGTCTTGGACATGGGGACCATGGCACGGGATGGGAGTGGCATCTGAACATGATCAACATCATTTTGGATAAGAGCATCCTCCGATTGCTCTAAATACAAAACTCCATCCTCCAAATTATCCTTCTCTAGATTTTTGTCCCAAACCATCAAGTCTTTTTTAGTTTTTGCCTCCTTATAGTAATGAGACACCAATCACAAATTTTAATGAACATAAACCAAACTCTTTGCTCGATTTACATTCAACTAGTTTCTCATGACATTGTGGATGAAACTATAGGTGCTCCAACGGATGAAGTGTTCACCACCTGTGAGAGCACTCGTATTGCCAAACATTGTAGATGTGGAGTAGCATTGCCATACATGTTCCACCACTCAAGAGAAGACAAATTCCCTCAATCTCTGACTGCATGGTTAGTCCCAAGGGCACCGGTACAAAGGATGTAGTTGCTTAACTGCTTCCGTTTGGTGCCACACTCCTCCTTACCAGGGACTAATTTACCCAATGCTTTCATATAACCAGCTTGAACCTCCGGATCTTGGTGTGGTTTTCTCTTCATCCTCCCACTAGATGTTGGTGGTGAAAGCCATGATCCTTGATAATAAATATATGCTAAGGCATGCAGTGGAATGCTTAGCATTTCCCATCATTTTCCCACCTCTGCACAAATATAATTATATAGGTTGACATATCTAGTCTCAACATTATCTTTAATCTGCCCCAACATGCTATCCATCTGCTCATACATCTCCCCAATTGTTGGTCGATTTGAATTTGCAAAATTGAGTATGTGATAAATTATCTTGGCGAATTGCAAAACATATCTAACTTGTGACTGAAAGTGACTGTCAACAATAGTGTCCTTCACTACATTAGCACCATCTCTATTAGTGCTCATGCCATCCCATGAATCGCTGACTATCGTAGCACCCAAAGCTTGTCTCTCCTTCAATAGGTGCCTAAAGGTGAGGTAATAACTTGTAAATCTCGTTTTTGCAATCTTAAGCAACTCCAACATGGAGTAAGTGCCATAAAAGTGACTTGAGCCTTGTATGCCCTGTGACAAATTTAATGAGTTGCTAGCCTCTCTTGTTTAGCTAATTAATCCATCCACATTCTTTATGCTTCACAATATCATGCACCAAAAGGTTCAATGTGTGCACCAAGTACTTACATCAAAAGATGCGTGGATGAGTCCGCTCAATGATTTTTCCTGCTCCCTTACAATTGGTTGCATTATTATTGATTACTTGAACCACCTTATTAAGATCCACCTTGTTAGTTTTTTTTCAATAGGAGAGCTGAAATGTTTTGAGAAGATCCAATGATTAAGGAGGAGTCATAACTTGCAAGAAACACTCACCGCTAGCAGAAACACCAAGAACATTTATCAAATGTCGGTTTCTAACATTTTTCCAACCATTTGATATAATTGACACCCCCCAATCTTCCCACTCATCTGTAAACTGTGTCAAAGCTCTATGAATCTTTTCCTTTTCTCAGTCTAATAACAAAGTTTTAGCTTTCTCATAGTTGGGGCTCTTGTATCCTTTTGGGGCTTCATTGATGGCCTTAACCAAATCATGCCAGTAGGGGGAGCGAGGCACATTGAATGGTATATTGCAAGCACAAAGAAACTGTTACAATTTTGCATCCACATCATCCCTCCCACCAATATTAAGGAAATCTGTTATTGTTCATCCAGATTTAGAGATTCCAGAAGTTCCAAGAGGAGATGACGTTGTGTGGTTACCACCACCAAACCTAGAGGTTGCATCAGATTGAAGTTTTTGTTTCTTACTAAATAATTTTGTGCAACCTCCTCTATTTTGATGTATTTTTGCCTTTGTTCAATTAATACCTTAGGCCAAATCGAGATCCCTATAGCACCCTTATTGTCGTCACTGTCCATTACCCCACAAAAATGCCTCGTCACATGGGTATATGAACCGCTACAAGGTTTTCCACCATGAAAATCATGAGGGCATATAAATTTGAAGGTTCCACCACCTCTCCCCCCCTCAAGTTTTGTCACAAATGTCTACAAGGTTGTCAATGAATCTTTTCTCCTTGCATTTCATTGTTCTCTTCATCTCCTTCCCCTTCATACCCTTCCTCCTCCTCCTATTTCTTTTCTTTGATGACTACCTCTGACCAACTCCATGAAAACCAAAAATGAACACCATTTTTCTCAAAGGTTAGATGGGCAACTTGCAATAAAATGAGGAAGAAGGAATGAGAAAGAGTAGGAGAAGAGGAAAAAAGCACAAACATGAAATACAAGAAAATGAGGGAGTTGGAGTTTGTACTCACCTCTTTAGCACTTGAGAAGTTGAGGTAAATGGTAGGATTTGTTATCTCCCCCAAGCTCTTCTTTCTTCACTCCTTCAAGCTCTCTTTTGCTCTCCTCCAACCTCTCACTAATCTGCCCTAATAAATTTGCTATCTTCTTTCGTTTTTTATCTGGGCTTAAGCAAATGAGATGAAATTATGAGGAAAAGAGAGGCTGAAGAGGCATTTTAACCTCATCCTCACTTTCCCCTCATCGCTAAACTCACCCTAGGTCCCAACCTTAACCCATAGTTAGAGATAAAAATAAAAATAAAAGAGTTGGCCATGGAACCATGCGTGTTCCTCCGGAACCACTCGCGAAGTGACACAAAATCGTGGTGGAACCATGTATGTTCCTTTGGAACTGCTCGCAAACTGACATGGAACTGTGGTGGAGCAGCGCATGGAACCGCGGTCGCAGCTGTGGAACCTTGCACAGAACCATCACAATTCCCACGGAGGTAGGGATATTTTTTGGGGGTGGAAGCACGGTTCCGAAAAATCAACGCATGGTTTTGAGGGTGGTTTGGGCATGGGTCCACACAGTGTATGGTTCTGTCCTCTGAGTTTAGTGCGGGAACAGTTCCAGCAACACTGGATCTGCTGATAAGACTAAAGTTGCCAATGATATGCACCTGCGAGAGACCAAGATCACAATGTAGGAGCAAAAAATCCATGATCTAATAAACTAATTCATTGAAATGTGTTGCATATAGTATCTCTTGTAAGGACAAATATCATTGCGTGGAGGACCAAGATCCACACAAACAAACTGATCCATTGAAAGAAGCTGATAATCATCTGTAGAGTCATCAAGAGAATAAAGTGGGATAGATCTTGTGAATCTGTGAGTTGAAACCCCATCAATGGAGTTGAGAGGAGTGCCCTTTTGCAAACAAGTGGCTATAGGCTTGTCTGAGTCACTACTAATCATTGCCAGTGGCAGAGGTGTAGGCCTTGTATAATCAACTACAACATCCGAGAGAAAAGTACCAACCCTTGGAAGATGAAGAATGTCTCCAAGAAAGGTGTACTGAGTCTATACGCAGAACATCACCACCTGAAACTGGTATAGACCAACCTGCAAAGTACACCACCATATATATAGCAAAAAGATAGTCCATCTAGTGCAGCAAATGGAAGCCTTTGTGAAGGCTTGCAGAAAACCTGTTGAAGGGGCCAATAAGGGTTTTAAACCCTTTAATACAAGATCATTCTGAAACCCTAGTTCTGCAGCCCCTAGAGCAAATACTAATAGCCACTAGTCTCACATATCTACTGAATAACCAACAAAATTCTGCCGCCAAGCAATTCTTCTGAACATGTGTAAGGGGCAGGCCCCCCTGAAAGCCTTAAAAAGAAGGAATCCTGAAAAATCCTTCAGATTTCCTGCCAAAAACTTTGGATCTATTCAGATTAGAGGTTGGAAATGAGTGCTGGTGCAAAAAAATATCAGTATGAACAGCCACAAAAAACATTGAAACATCCATGAAAGAGAGCTGGAAAGAGATGCTAAAAGGGTTGGTCTAGAAAGAGAACTAGTACAATACTTGCGGGTGCTTCCAACTAGCCAAAAAATCTTTCAGACTAGCAGAAAACAGGTCTGAAATAAAGTGGCAAGAAAGCCTTAATGCCGGGCAATAAAAACTGTGCACAGATTCTCCAAATTGGCACATAAAGGTGGCCAAAACGGCCCTAAAAGGGGTGCCTTTTTCCAGCAAAAGGTATCATGAGAAAATAGCCTCAAAACTCTATATGTTAAGGACAATCTTCCACTTTAAAGTCTGATACAACCAAGAGGAAACCTTAAAGCCTGCAATAACTGGAGAAGATAACAACCCAAGTGCAGCACTCTCCTTAAAGAGAGAAAATGCCCCAGTACAAGTCCACTGAAGAGAGAAATCAACTAAAACTTTTCGAGTTAGGGTTTTATTTACTATGTGAAGTCTGAAAAATTCAGAAAAACCAATATGGACAACCAGGGAGAGATCCATAACTGGTAAGGAAAAAGGTATATTTGCTTTGATTCCGTGTAGAGATCACAAGAGCGAGAAGGGGGAATGGATCCAACAACAAACCCTACGAACTGCAACGAGAGAGAGAGAGAGAGATGTCAAATATACCCTTGAATAAGTGCACTATTGCTGTACTAGAGGTGTGCCTGTTGGAAAGTGTAACTAGGTTCGGTCTTCATATGGACTATGTAACTATATATTTAATATTTATGTAACGAAGAAGACAAAGATAATAAAATGTATTTTTGTTAAGTTTGCTTCATGGGTTTCATGAGTAAGGAATTTTACTATAGGTCAAAGACTTCTTCTTGATGTCTTTTAGGGGTTGTCGTCTTGTCATAAATATATGATTTAGAGTCATGTACATGAAATAGAGTTACACGTGTAAAGGACAATGTGTTGATAAAAATGTATGATCCAAAAGTCATGCTACCTCAACAAGTCGGCTTAATAATGCTGGAGATATTCCTTGATCTAGTTGGTCTAATAACAGTTGGTCATGTCGGCCTTAGATCATGAACATCACCTCTATATATAAGAGGTCTGCGACTTTACTTCTGCACCATCAGTTCAGATAACATCTCAGATAAGTTCTGCAATAAAAGGTTGAACAAAAAGGTACAGTTGGTGCGTTAAAAGGAGAACAAGTTCTGTGATTGAAGTACGAAGAACAGGGTCTGCAATTTTGTGCAAATACAAGGAACTTCAACAAGAATTGTAACTGTGATTGGGTCAAGAAATAAGTATGTTACTATGTTGTTTCTGTCTTAAGGTCTGCATCTCCTATTCGGTCTTGGGCTGTCACTTACACTCCAAAGAAGTCGAGGCCTATCAAAACAAGGAGAAGAGAAGCGTATAAGGTGGTAGGACTACAAGATGCTGAGGTAAACACAGTTCGAATATTCCAGGAAGGCCAAAGGTAACCACATTAGTAGAAGGATTACATGTAAGGTTCGTTTTTGTAATTTGAAGGATGCTGGAAGGAGTCCTAGAAGCAGTTCGTAGAGACAGAAGTCAGATCAAAGGAAAGGCAAAGAAGGTGTTCACTGTTTAGAGATAGGAACCGAGTTTCCTAGTACTGGTGCAGAGTAGTGCAGAAGGAAAGATCAACAAGAAGCCAAGAAAAACAGTTACAAGGGTTTTGGAATCATACTGGTGTCAAGGGTCTAGGTCATGGTAATGGTACTTGTCAATTGAAGTCTATAAGATGAATTACTTGTGGGTTTTCTTCTCGAAGAGGGAGAGGTTTTGGCCTTGGCTGGAATAGCCTAAATTTGTGTCTCTTGCGTTTTTGGTAATTGACTTGATGAAAGATCTAATAAGCTAATAAAGAAGAAGACCTAAGTAAGAGAAGTAAGCTCACAAGTAATTATCATGCAGAGAATTGAATTAAACTATGCCCTACCAAATTCTCAACATGGTATCACAACTAAGGTGCTGAAGACAAAGAAGGGCAGTTTAGCAAGAAGACACAAGGATCAAAGCTCCAATGAAGTCATCAAGGATCAAAGTTTTCTAGAAGGCTTCAAAGCAAGGGAAAGGAATCTACATTGAAGAGTTAATCTTCAGATCTAAGAAGATCTTCACTCATTCAAGAAGAGGCAGTTTGCAGAAATTGGAAAGCCATCTCAAGAAGATCAAGGACCTATACATCAAGAAGGACACAGGGTAGAAGCCATCATCATAAACAACTATTTGGTGTTGAAATCAAATCAACATTGTTGAAAACATCATCAAGCCACCTTGCCGAAGTCATCATCCTTGATCATCAAGGATTCAAGGTGATTCGACTCTCTTGAAGAAGCCAATCTAAGAGGGAGCTCCTACTGTCTCCTACATCATCATCAACAAGGAAGCTGATAGAAGAAGAAAGCATATACTCAAGTAAGTATTTTAATGTCTCCATCCGAATCTGTCAAAATGACTTCTTGCAAAGAAAGAAACAAATTGTCTAAGACTACAAACTTTCTTGCATGGAAGAAAAGGACATTTTTTTTTTTTTTTGAAAATGAAGTTATGGATTACATTAAAGGGTCAGTGACTAAACCTTCAAAGGAAGACACTCAAGCTTATGCCAAATACATGAAGGTAGACATAAGAGCCCAGAGGATTCTTATAGAATCCATGAAGGACTCTCTCATCCCCTATGTATCAAAACTAGAATCTTCAAAATAAATATATGAGAAATTGGTGGAGCTATTCTTTGTAAGTACTGCAGCAGAAGTAATATCTCTAAGTCAAGAACTATACAAGTTGAAGATGTCAAGAGAGGAAGGAATAACTTCATACTTTATGAGCGACATCAACTACAGGAAATGGGAGAAGTGATGTCTGACAGAGAAATGACTACAGTGGTGCTGAATGTTCTACCGAAGGGATGGGGAAACTTCACTTCTAGTATCTATGGAAAGAAAGAAGCAACACCATTCCAAAATCTGTGGTCTGTATGTAAGATAGAAGAGACTAGACTAAAAGCCAAAATTGATACTGGATCAAATGAAGAAAATCAAGCCTATGCTACCATGTCAAGGAGGAAAGGAAGATTTGGTAAGTTTGGTCCTCAAAAGAAAAGAAGGAACATGGATAAGATCTGATGCTATGGATATAATGAACTTGGGCACTATAAAACGGATTGTTCCCAAATCTAACAAGGACAAGAGGAAAAAGGAGGAAGCCCATGTTGTCGGAGAAATAGAAGAACTTGATTCAAAGAAGCCTAAGAAAGAAGAAGTGAAAGATCTCTACTATGATTGAGATCATCTTCCTCTTTAAGAGGTATCTGTTGGCTGTAAAATAGTATGTTAGGAAGCATTGTATATTAGAATTGACATCATGATAAAAGCATTGAAGGAGGAGCACTCATTGTAGGAGGATGTCTGTAACACATATGTGACAACTATGTTATGAGAGAAGTGGCTCCTGGGAACCTCACTAAAAACAACATTTATGTAAGACAATCATCTAGATCAAGGTCGTTATTCAACAATCAATATGGAAACAGGTGCTGACATTTTCTAATGGAATCTTCTTTGGATTCGCTGGTTAGAAAGAAAACAAAAGGTTTCTTTGAGAACTCTAACTTTCAAAATTCTGGGATTAGAATATGATGACTATTATGAAACCAACTCCAAAAATAGAAGAAAAGAGAGATCAACGCCTTAGAAATCACCCACTTCGAGGGGACAACCTCCTTTACATTACATAAATGAACAATTCTTGGATGATTCAAATGACAAAACCTCCTTTCTATATATAGGAGTCCATGGGGTCACAATATAATCCTAGCCGACCTAACAATAATAATGTAAGGGCACAACAATAACAATAGTGGGGTTTTATGGGGCACAATAATAATAATATGGAGACTACAGGGGTACAACAATAACAATAGGGGGGCTACACTAACAACAATAAGAGACTACACTAGAAATATAGGGACCTAACATGCCCCTCTCCTTCAAAAAAGTGTTGTCCTCAACGCTTGAGTAGCTCTGGATGCTTCTGTATAAAATTCTCATCTTCCCATGTGGAATCTTCAGTGGGTAAGTTCTTCCACTTGATGAGATACTCTGAAATTGATCGATTTCATAACTGTCGAGTTCTTGTTTTCATGACTGCTTCAGGTTCCAATATGATTTTTCCTTCCTCATCAAGTTCTGGCAATATTGTTTGAATTGGAAGTTTGTCACCTATAACCTTCTTTAAGCATGAAACATGGAAAATTGGGTGCACTCGAGAAGAAGCAGGAAGCTCCAATTTGTATGCCATAGTACCAATATTTTGCAACAATAACAATAAGGGGGCTACACTAACAACAATAAGAGACTACACTAGAAATATAGGGACCTAACATGCCCCTCTCTTTCAAAAAAGTGTTGTCCTCAACGCTTGAGTAGCTCTGGATGCTTCTTAGCTTGCTTAAGGGACATTTGTTTGTATGGTTGTAGCCGTAAAAATGCCCAGTCTCCTACATAAAAACTTCTCTCGCTGCGATGTTGATCTGCCTGTTGTTTCATTCGATCTTGTGCCAAATTTAGGTTATCCTTTAAGAGTTGGAGAACTTGTTGTTGATGCTCGATGTGATCTTCCACTGCTTGAACCTTAGAATTTTCTCTCAAAGATGATGTGATGGATAGTGGATGATATCCATAAAGTGCCATAAATGGGGTCATTTTTGCTGCAGTATGGAAGGAAGTATTATACCACCATTCAGCCAGAGGTAACCACTTGACCAATTGTGTTTGTTTATCAGATACAAAACAACAAAGATATCCTTCCAAACATTTGTTCACTATCTCAGTTTTCCCATCGGATTGAGGATGATAAGATGAGTTATGGGCTTGTTGAGTACCCAAACAAGAAAATAATTCTGGCCAAAAATTTCTAGTGAAAATGGGATCTCTGTCGCTTACAATAATCTTTGGGTTTCCATGTAGATTTTGAATTGTTTCCGTAAATGCAGTAGCAACTGTACTTGCTTTAAATGGATGATATAATGCAAAAAAGTGTTCATACTTGGTAAGTCTATCAACTACCACCATGATGACACTCTTTCCTTTGGACTTACGTAAACCTGTGATAAAATCCATTGAAACCTCCTCCCAACGTTGACTTGGAATGGGTAAAGGTTGTAGCAGACCTAGGGTCTTAATTGTCTCAACTTTATTTTGATGGCAAACCAAACATTTTGCCACAAAATTTTGAATATCAGATTTAAGGCCATTCCAAAAAAATTCTTTCTTCACCCTGAGGTAAGTTTTTAAGAATCCCGAGTGTCCTCCTACGGGAGAGGTGTGCAATTCCAAAAGAATCTTTTGTTTTAGTTGGGAATTCTTACAAAGATATAAGCGATCTCTGTACCATAAGGAACCATTTTTCCAATTAAATGCATCAAATGTTCTGGGATCTTGTTGCAACTTTTGAATGCGTGTCCACACTTCTTCGTCATTCTTCCATTCCTCCCTTGCTTCGGTTATCCAATCTGGTTGGATAATAGAAATGGCACAAAGCAATGCTTCCACCTCCTCATCCTTTCTTGAGAGTGCATCTGCAACAACATTTAGCTTCCATTTTTTGTGGATGGTTTCAAAGTCATAACCCAACAACTTTGTGACCCATTTTTGCTGCTGTTCTAAAGATAGTCTTTGTTCCAAAAAGTATTTAAGACTATCATGATCAATTTTTACCTTGAAGTGTTTTCCCATTAGGTAAGGTCGCCATTTCTTTAGTGCATGTAGTATTGCCAATATTTCCTTCTCATAAATAGCTTTCTGTAAATACTTTGCTTTGATTGGACGACTTTAAAAAACAATGGGTCTTCCTTCTTGCATTAAAACAACACCAATTCCATTTCTTGAGGCATCGCATTCCACATTAAAGGTTTTTGTGAAGTCTGGCGTAGCTAAGACTAGTGCTAGGCACATTGCCTCTTTAAGATGTTCAAAGGCCTTAGTTGCTTCAAGATTCCATGAAAATGCATCTTTCTTCAATAATGTTGTTAGAGGTACTGCTATTCTCCCATAATTCTTAACAAACTTGCGATAATACCCTATCAACCTGAGAAATCCTCGCAACTGCTTTATGGTTGTGGGGACTTTCCATTCCTTAATGGCTTTAATTTTGTTAGGGTCTACCTTAACACCCTCCTGAGATACAATATGACTCGGATATTCCACCTCTTGTACTTCAAAGAAACATTTGGAGGTTTTTGCATATAATTGTTTCTCTTCCAATAGTTTGAACACCCTGTCAACATGTTAAACATGATCCTTCCAAGACCTGCTGTAGATTAGTATATCATCAAAAAATACTAACCCAAATTTTCTAAGGAAGGATTTACAAATGGAATTCATCAACCCTTGAAATGTAGAAGGTGCATTGGTAAGGCCAAAAGGCATGACCAAAAATTCATAATGATCTTCATGAGTTCGAAATGTTGTTTTCGGAATATCTTCAGTCTTCATTCTAATTTGATGATATCCTAAACAAAGATCCAACGTGGTAAAATAAATTGCTCCATGTAATTCATCCAATAATTCATCAATCACAGGATTGAGAAATTTATCTTTAATAGTGAGCTTATTGAGCTCCCTATAATCCAGACACATGCGCCATGATCCATCCTTCTTGTGCACCAATACTATTGGAGCAGAGAAAGAACTTTGACTAGTTTGAATTATACCAGCCTCTAATATTTCTGCAATCATATGTTCAATTTCACTCTTTTGGACATAAAGATATCTGTAAGCCCTGATGTTTGAAGGAACACTTCTTGGAATCAAATGAATAGTATGATCATGATCACGAATAGGTGGGAGTCCTTTGGGAGTTTCAAACACCTTGGGATGATTGTCCAGGACTTTTTGGAGATATGGAGAAATAGATGATTTTGATGTTGGAACTTCTAGTGAGCATAATTGTGCAATTACGCCTCTTTGTTCTTTCTTCAAAAGCTTTGACATGATATTGGAGCTTATTATCTTTCTCGGCTTCCCCGTGATACCCCGTAATTCAAATTCCTTTCCTTCCGAAAAAAATTTCAAGAAAAGTTCTTGAAAATTAAAAGCTACTGTCCCCAAAGATTGTAACCATTGTACTCCTAGTACAACATCAACACCTCCCATTGGAATGGAAAGCATTGACTATTCAATACATATTCCCCCATGGTTAGCTTTACATTATGGCATTTTCCAGAGCAATTTATAGTCCCTCCATTTGCAACCATCACTTAACACTCTGGTGCTAGGTATAAGAAGCAATTCAATTCCTTGGCTACCTTACATTGAATAAAATTATGGGTACTACCTGAATCAATCAACACTATTACATTTTTCTTCTTGATATGTCCTTCTATCTTGAGAGTTTGAGGAGTGGTAATTCTTGCCAATGCATTACAGGATATGGTCAGAGTCATTTCTTCTTTCTCTAGGGTTGGTTCCTGGTGTATATCCTCTTCTTTTGAAGTTTCTTGTTCATTTTCTTCCTCCTCTTCACAACCTATGTAAAATAATTTCTTCTCAGCACACTTATGACCTTTAGTGTGTTTTCTATCACAACTGTAGCAAAGCCCTTTTGCTCTTTTTTCTTCCAATTGTTGTGGTGTCAACCTTGTAGGTTGTGTAAGTCTAGGAGTAGCAACACTTCCATCTTTATAGATGTGAGTGGTAGGCTTCCTTGTCGCCATAATTTTACTTTCAATTTTTCTTGCCAACCTGAATGTCTTCTCCAATGAATCAGGTTCCCAAAGGCGAACCTCATGTTGGACATTATCCTTTAAAGTCCCTATGAAGACATCAATCTTGTGTTCCTCTGGAATATCAATTACCCTTACATTCAATTTTTGGAAGTCCTTAATATGCTCCACCATTGAACCCTTTTGCTTGAGATTTATCAATTGGCTAAAGAAGGTGTTGCTCTTTGTATCCTCGTAATGTGCTATCATTTCCTTCGTAAAAATTGACCAAGTGACAATTTTTTTATGAGAGCAAAGGCATTGATACCATACAAATGTATTTTGTTCTAAATATAAAGTTGCAATGCGTACCTTTTGTGTCTTTTGCACATTATGGAGATCAAAATATTGCTCCATCTGTAGTATCCATGTTACAAGATCCTTGCCATCAAACTTCCTCATATCGATCTTTGGAATATGGTGGGTCTTCAATCCAACATTAGAGTTTATGAAATCATGATTATCATTTATTTTGTTCTCATCATGAGTTTCATGTACTACCTTTTTGCCATTAGGAATCATTTCTTGTGTCAACTTTGTCAAACTTTCCTTCAAATCTTCCATGTCCGCTTTTAGATCATTCTTCATGTCTTCCACGTTGTCTTTCATTTTTTCATCTATCTTAGCTTCCATGCCATTCTTCAGACCATCTATCTTAGTTTCCACGCCTTTCTTTAAATGCTTCCATGCCTTGCTTCAAACCATCCATCTTAGTTTCCACACCTTTCTTCAAAACTTCCATTTCATTTTTTGTTGCTCTTTGCGAGAGCAAAATTTGGTGCACTTGGTCTTGTAATTTTGATATATCATGTTGCACTTCTTCCTCTTCATGAGTCATAGTAGAGATCTCTAAGGGCTTAATGGGTGTTGAATTCTTTTTAGGGGCCATTTTAGAACCCAATACTGATATCTATGCTTCAATATGCTCTTGGAATCATTTCAAATTGATTTTTCAAACAAAACTTATGCAGTTTGAAAAAAAAATACACACATTTTTCTTGCTTTTGAGGAGCTCGATATTGAAACCGATGTATCTCTGGAATTTCTGATCCCTGAGATTTTATCTTCGGTCCTTTAGTAGACCTCTGAATCTTCTTTCCAATGCCACAGGTCTGACCTGATTTGGATTCTTCAAGGCAAAGTTATGCATAATCTCCCACAATGACCTAATTATGGACTGATTCAGTAGAGCGAACTTGTACGACATGCCATGTATCATTGTTTCCTCTTTCGGCTCTGAAATTGATACACAGGAAACTACAGTTCGTGTACTTGCGGCCACCTTTTACAAAATTCCAATCTGATGCTCAAAGAGAGAGTTATGACGATTTTCCCAAGGTCACCTCTTTGAGATGAAATTCGGGAGCCTGCAAAAACCCTGACTTCCACAGATCATATGTTCGAAAATATTGCGAACCAAGATCTGAAATTTTTGCACGACGTTCCTCTAGATTTCTTCACAAATGGGTTTTTTTTAGCTTCTGAACCTTCGTAGAAAAAAAGTTATAGCGAAATGCCACAATGACCTATTTGAAGCAGCAAAAACCCTAGAATCCAAAGCTCTGATACCAAATGTTATGAAACCGGCTCCAAAAATAGAAGAAAAGAGAGATCAACGCCTTAGAAATCAACCACTTCGAGGGGGCAACCTCCTTTACATTACATAAATGAACAATTCTTGGATGATTCAAATGACAAAACCTCTTTTCTATATATAGGAGTCCACAAGGTCACAATATAATCCTAGCCGACTTAACAATAATAGTGTAAGGGCACAACAATAACAATATTGGGGTTTTATGGGGCACAATAATAACAATATGGGGACTACAAGGGTAGAACAATAACAATAAGGGGGTTACACTAACAACAATAAGTGACTACACTAGAAATATAGGGACCTAACAATGACATATTGATGTAGCAGGTCAAGAGAATGAAACACTGTCATTCTAAGGAAACCTGCTGCAGGATGACTCAAAAGTAAAAGAACGAAGTACATGTATATATATGCTGACACTGAATGCTATGAAGTCATGTCATGTGGTTGCAGGTAGTATACTTCTATCTTTAGAAGTATGATCAAAATAGAAAGAGGAAACCCTTTCGATGCACATGTTACGACACCAGATGGAATCAACATAATATGTCCTCATATGGAATATGAGGTGTTTGCATATTGTACAAGGAACTGCACAGTGGAAGTTCTTGAGAATGAAATAAACTTGTGTGGAGAAAGAAAGGAAGAGATTGCGAAAAAAATACAACCATGATCAGAGGCAATTAACATCCAAGGAAGCCAAGAAGACTTGACTAGAAAATCTCCTGTGAAGACATGTAGACTCTGATAGAAGTATGGAAAAGATGGAGACCCTTGACAATACATATGTTAAGGAGATGTGTCAATCTGTAACAAAGGATGCTGATGCCCACAAGAAGGATGTCATGATGAAAGATCATCACTAAGGTAACTTTTGATTTAAAAGTTCATATTTATAATTAATCAATATCTGATGAACTTATGCAGGGCTGCCAAAGGGAAGTATATGTCTTCCACAATTAATAACCATATGGTAGGATGAAATATCCTAGAAAGAAATATGGTCCGAAGAAGAGCAACATGACATAAAGCTAAGAAGATTGATGGATCAGTTTCTGAAGACATGACTCATGGATGAAAGTGATGGATGACCTGTGCCCTATGAAGAGATCCCAAAGTTGAAGGCTCCTCAATTCATGACATCAACGGAAGGAGTCCTTCATGAGCAACTGGATGTTCTCATCATTGCTGCTGCAGGTCCTTGATTAAGAGGGATCCTGATAATAAGTTTCATACTTAGAAAGAAACTCCGTGATTCCTAAGCCAAGAAGAAAGCTTGGTTACATTCTTTTTATTATTCCTCTGCGGAATATGTTCTCCCTAGTTAAGAGGGAGAGATAGACACATCATTCTGGAAGACAGAGTGCGGGATTGGTATTTATTTGGCATCCTATACTCTTTTGGGATGTATTAGGGCATCTCTGAAAAGAGTAGTCGTGAAAGGATGGATATTCTTTGAGGATTAGCTATCCCGATAAGAATAGTCCTTATAGGTCATACTCAGTGAACACCTGGGTGGAGTATGTACCTTGGAGACAATGATGAAGTTGTCTATAATCATTGGTCTCACCAGCATTGTAGCTCATGGTCTCGTGGAGAGATGGAGCTATTAGTCAAGGCCTCGCACTATAACAATGTTGGTTAATATGATGCTATAATAGATGGATTACCAATCAAATTCCTCTTATGAAATTCTTCAGATTGAAAGTGACCATGTACCATTACGAATACCTCCCTAGTTAAGAGGGAGTGTTGGAAAGTGTAACTAGGTTTGGTCTTCATATTGACTATGTAATTATATATTTATCTAATGAAGAAGACAAAGATAATAAAATATATTTTTGTTAAGCTTGCTTCATGGGTTTCATGTGGAAGGAATTTTATTATAGGTCAAAGACTTCTTCTTGATGTCTTTTAGGGGTTTGTCATCTTGTCATAAATATATGATTTAGACTCATGTACATAAAATAGAGTTACACGTGTAAAGGACAATGTGTTGATAAAAATGTACGATCCAAAACTCTTGTCATGCTATCTCAACAAGTCGGCTTAATAATGCTGGAGATATTCCTTGATCTATTCAACCTAATAACAGTTGGTCATGTCTACCTTAGATTATGAACATCACCTCTATATATAAGAGGTTTGCGGCCTCACTTCTACACCATCAGTTCGGATAACATCTCGGATAAGTTTTGAAATAAAAGGTCAAACAAAAAGGTACAGTTGGTGCGTTAAAAGGAGAACAAGTTATGTGATTTAATTTCGAAGAACAAGGTTTGCAATTCTGTGCGAATACAAGGAACTTCAGCGAGAATAGTAACTGTGATTGGGTCAAGAAATAAGTATGTTTGTATCTTAAGGTCTGCATCTCCTATTCGGTCTTGGGCCGTCACTTACACTCCGAAGAAGCCAAGGTCTGTCACAACAAGGAGAAGAGAAGCGTAGAAGGTTGCAGGACTATAAGATGCCGAGGTAAACACATTTTGAATATTCTAGGAAGGCCAAACGTAACCACAACAGTAGAAGGATTACATGTAAGGTTTGTTTTTGTAATTTGAAGGATGCTAGAAGGGGTCCTAGAAGCAGTTCGTAGAGACAAAAGTCAAATCAAAGGAAAGACAAAGAAGGTGTTCACTGTTTAGAGATAGGAATCGAGTTTCCTAGTAATGGTGCAAAGTAGTGCAGAAGGAAGGATCAACAAGAAGAAGCCAAGAAAAACAGTGACAAGGGTTTTGGAATCATACTGGTGTCAAGGGTCTAGGTCATGGTAATGGTACTTGTCAATTGAAGTCTATAATAAGAATTACTTGCGGGTTTTCCGCTCGAAGAGGGAGAGGTTTTGGCCCTGGCTGGAATAGCCTAAATTTGTCTCTTGTGTTTTTGGTAATTCACTTGATGAAAGATCTAATAAGCTAATAAAGAAGAAGACCTAAGTAAGAGAAGTAAGCTCACACTTAATTATCAAGCAAATAATTGAATTAAACTATGCCCGACCAAATTATCAACAATGCCATGGAGAGATTTGCCAAACACAAGTGTAACACTAGGCTAGAAAAAGAACAAAAGTTGTGGGGTGCTTATAGGATAAAATAATCAATCACCAAATGAATCAATATGATGATACAAATGCCTTATGAGGTGTGTACTTATACACATCTTATGAAGTGGCATGCCTGTCCCCATAAGGGGCTTATGTGTAATTTTCGTTGGCCACATGGAATAATATAATTTAAAGTTCAGTACGTCCTCTAGTAAAGCATAATCTAGTAATAAATAATGAGGGAACTTAGCATAATAGTAAATGTCTACAAGTGAAGATTTCCATCATTTTAATAACTTTAATCCTAGTCCACCATCAACAGACCTTTTTTAATGACTAAACGTAGTGGGCCTTTATTGATGACTAGGCCGCTTTATATTAATTACCCACCATATATCTATTGACCGTACCTTAGGTACTTATTACATTACTAGGGTGAGTCATAATGTGAGTGCCGTGAGTTTGACGTATGCTTCGAATTGCAAACTTTTGCAATTGAGGGCATTGGCTACCAAATGATTTCCATAATGTCATTGTGATTAATCATGTGGAGCTAGTGTGTGATAGGCTATATTTGAGAACTCTTGCCTCTACTTGCAAATGATTCAAAACATAGGTCATGAAACTCTTAAAATGTGGTTGTTTATGGCATGAGGTCACCCACCATTTTAAAGCATCTCCGTGGAGGGTGCATGACAATGTTACGAACAAAGTTCGTACTTATGTAGTAATCTTCACAACACTTGGAACATGAAGACATCCATTGAGGATAAGAAACATATATATTGAATAATGAATAAAAGAACTAATATGAGATGGTGGTGTTACAAATGAGGGGGCCTGCTTATATATCTAGGCAGGTGCTCTTTCATGACTGGTCATGTCCTTAGAGACATGCCTCTTCAATAAATATTAAATAGTTAATGTTTAATTAACTATTATTATATATATATATATATATATATATATATATATATATATATATATATATATATATATATATATTATTCATAACATTTCCTTCCCCTTTATAAAAGCTTTGTCCTCAAAGCTTACCGATGAAAAGGCTTGATCTCTTTCATTGTTTCGAATGCCTTCTCGTCTCGAAACTGTTATTTTTGTTGATAAAAGCCAATATGATCCTCCGAGTGATAAACAAAATTGTCGAACTGAGAATGGATTTGACCATCCTAGATTAATCTTTTGTGGAACGTTGTAGTTATTGGATATTTCAAATGAATTTATTATCACAAGATTGAATTGCATTGACATTAGTAGTCTTCGGAACATATGTTTGTTGGTTCTGTTCTGAGCGATACATATTTGTACACTGATGGAGATGTCTGCCCTTGTGATTCAGATGTTGACAAGGAATTCTTGTGATTTGATTTCACTTAAACATTTTTACGACGATTCCTTGACTTACTTGAGGTATCTGATTCCCTTTAGGTATAGAAGTTGTAACAACCTCGGGTTAAAAGTTCATGTAATAAAAGTTAATAAAGGCAAAATAAGACCAAGTTCTTGGACACATATTCCAAGCTGAATGTTGAGAAAAATATCCTAGTGGGCATCACTTGATGTGTTTATGGCTAAGCGGAAATTGGCAAAGGCAATGGCAAAGGCTTTGGAAAGGCATGAGGCATTAATAGGCATTTTATTTATGGAAATAAAGGAAGTTAGGAGAGAAAAGAGGTGAAAGGTCACAGGTTGCATGTCAGGAGGAAATTGAAGGAAAATGAAGAAATTAGAGGCTTCAGGAATAAAAAGACATCGGAGCACCATTTTGTAGTCTTTTGTCAGTTTTGTTTTGGAATTAGTCTCAAAGAGGAGAAGAGCACCAAGAGTAGAAGGAAAGCAAGCAAGCAAAGGAAGGACAAGAAAAACAAGGATCAAGCAAGGAAAAGTTGGGTCAAGTAGCTTAAGCAAAAATACTTGTAGGTAACATGTTGCATTTATGATTTCCTAGCTAGTTTTAGCATACATGGTATATGCATGTGTATATTTGGTTTATTTGTTGTCGGTGGCATGGATTTTGACAGTGGTTTTAGCCTTGCCTTGCCTTGCCATTTCTGGATAGCCATGGTGTGATGGGATTCATTCTTGGTTGAGCTTTGGATTTTCAGAAGGTTTTTGATCCGGGTGAGGTGCTCTTAGGAAAATCCAAAGGGTTGGGGGTGGAGATGGTTTTCTTTGGGAAGTCCTTAGCAGGTGGGTGTAGACAAGAAAATTCCACAAGGGATGGTGAAGAAATTCTGAGGCATCCAAGCTTGGTTTGGTTTTGTGATCTCGGGACCGGTTTAGGTGAGATCACGGTATGATGAGGGTGGAGGTGGTTTAACCTCTGGTTTCCCTTGGTTGTTTTTGGATTGGTTTATCCCATGAGATCCCACATTCATGCTTGGAATATGGCACATATTGAAAAGTGTAACTAGGTTGGTCTTCATGTTGACTATGTAATTATGTATTTATGTAAAGAAGAAGTCAAAGATAATAAAATGTATTTTTGGTGTACTAGCTTCATGGGTTTCATGAGCAAGATTTTATTATATAGATAGACTTCTTCTTGATGTCTATTAGGTTTTTATCTTCTAGGAATAAATAGAATTAAGGGTCTCATACATGAAGGATCTAGTCTAGGTATTTATGCTCCAAGACCTTGTGGAAGAAGCTCACAACAACCCTCTATGCAACGATGAAAGACAAGCCTTAAATGTTGTGAAGAATCAACTCTCCAACGCTGGAATAAACCTTATCTAGTTGGCCTAATTCACCATGGACGAGTCGGCTAATTAACTGACTGCAACAACTGTAAATACCTAGTTGAACTGCGCAGAAAAGGAACAGAATTGCTGATCTACCTCAGGAAGAATTGCGGATAAATCTCAGGAAGATTTGCGGATAAAATCTCAGGAAAGAGTGTAGATGAATTTGAGTCAAAAGGTGCGGATGTATATGAACCTACAACGGAGAAAAGGCAGTATATAATTGCAGATATAAGGGAGTATACAAGTGCGGACAAAACAATGAATTAGGGAAGCATATGAATGCGGACAAGTGCAAGAAGGGAAACACATAAATGCAGATGAAGGGCAACACATAAATGCAGATCTGAAATTAAAGAGATGGAAGGAAGTTTGTGGAAATTACAGGAGATACAGGATTGTGGATGACTGAAGTAAAGTTTCGAACAAGTGCAGGAAGGGTACAACAATATAATTCTAAGTTTAAGAGTGTTGGTTCAGGGTTAAGAGTTTATTGAAGTTGAGACAGTCATCATAAGAAGAAGAGGAAACAACAAAGATTTACCTTCCTACAAGCATATACAAGGTGAAGGTGAAGGTCTCTAGAACTAATGCAAAACTAAGCAAATTGTTGAGAAGAATAAGTCAAAATTGAAGAAGCTGAATCAAGGTCTTGGAAGCATATCTAGGTCAAGGGCTTGAGTCTTGGTCATGGTACTTGTCATTTGAAGATCTGTAAGAAGAATTATTTGCGGGTTTTTCTCTCCAAGAGAGAGAGGTTTTGCCTTGGTTCTAGGAGCCTAACTTCTGTATCTTGTGCATTTCGATAATTGACTTGATGAAAGATTATCTAAGCTAAAAGAAGAGAAGACATTAGTAACACAAGCAAGCTCATAAGTAATTATCAAGAAGAGAATTTGTATTAATCACCAACCCTCCAAATTCTCAACATGGTATCAGAGCTAAGGTGCTGAACACAAGGGCTGCTTGTCAACAAAGACACTCAAATAAGCGAAGATCAAAGTTTGGGTTGAAAAGTTAAATCAGTTTGCAAGGAAAACTATCTAGCTACTTCAAGGTTCAAGTACACCTACATTGAAGAAGCTTCTATCTTAAAGGAAATCCTTGACTTCATTTTCAACATCATTAAGTAAGCTGCAACTACACTAGTCATGTAAGTATCCATGACCCTATCTGTCAAGATGCCTTGTTGTAAAGAAAGCAACACGCTGGTTGGGTCATCAAACTTTAGTGCATGGAAGAAGAGGACAAACTTCAATTTAATTGAAGACGAATTAATGGACTATATCGAAGGATCTACTGTTCAACCCCCAAAAGAAGATGCTCCAGCCCATGCCAAGTACATGAAGGGAGAAATTAGAGCCCAGAGGATTCTCATAGAATCCATTAAATACTCTCTCATTCCCTATGTATCAAAGCTAAAGACTGCAAAACAAATATATGAGAAATTGGTGGAGCTATTCTCTGTGAGTACTGCAGGAGAACAATCTCTCTGAGACAAGAACTATACAAAATGAAATTATCAAGGGAAGAAGGAATCACTCCATACTTTATGAGGATTTTTGAAATAAGAGATCAACTGCAGGAACTAGGAGAAGTAATGTCTGACACTGAGATGACGACAGTGGTGCTGAATGCTCTACCAGAGGAATGGGGAAACTTTATTTCTAGTCTATACGGGAAGAAAGAAGCCACCCCATTCCATGATTTATGATCTCTATGTAAAATAGAGGAAACAAGACTAAAGGCCATGGCTGATACAGGACCAAGTGAAGAGAATCATGCCATTGCAGCCTTATACAGGAAGAAAGGAAGATTCAGAAAATTTGGCCCTCAGAAAAAAAGAAGGAATATGGACAACGTACGATGCTTTGGATGTAATGAACTTGGGCATTATAAAAGAGATTGTCCTAAATCTGGAAAGGACAAGAAGAAAAAGGAAGAAGCCCATGTCACTAATGAAAGAGAAGAACCTGATGCTAAGAGATCTAAGAAAGAGATAGCAAGAGATCTCTATTATAATTAAGATCATCTTTCTCTTTAAGTGATTTTTGATTGATTGTAAAATAGTATGTTAGGAAGCAACCATCAAGATCAAGGGTCATCATGGAGACATAATTCTGGATGTGATGACATATTGATGGAGATGGCCAAAGGAATGAAGCTCTTCATTCTAGAGAAATTGCTACAGAATGACTCAGGGAAATAGGTATGAAGTATGCAGACATCTACGCCGATATTGGATGCTGTGAAGTCATGTCATATGGTTGCAGGTAATAGACTTCCATATTTAGAAGTATGATCTATGAAGGAGGATCTCTCAATGCACTGACAGATGAAATCAACATAATACGTCCTCATCGAATATGAGGTGGTTATACATAAACAAGAAATTGAAAATTTGTAATATCCTGGGAGTGAAGAATATGCAGAGAGGAAAAAATCATGAAATGCAACCATGTTAAGAGGCAGTTATCCTCCGAAGGCCAAGAAGATGTGACTAGGAGATCTCCTGGAAATATATGTAGACTCTGACGGAACTTAACAACAAACTAAATGCAAAATATAGAGGGACAATGCACTTACCGGATGCTCGAATCTCTTTGAAAGAACTCCCTTTCTCCTTGCTAACCCTTTCTTCTTGCAAACTGTTGCTCCTTGCTCACTTCACAAACACAAAATGGTGAGAAAGAATGAGCGGATTCGGTATTTTATAAGGCAAAATCGTTCTTTTTTGAGACAGCGAATCTGGCTGGAGGGATACGACCGTATCCGTACAGGGTACGGTCGGGATTGCCGTACCTTGTATGGATACGGCCGTATCCTGCGAATCGGGTACGAATCCTGGCGAATCGTATCGGATTCGCTGGATTCGGGATTTGAAGCCCCTGGGGGACGAATCCGGTTTCTTAGGTTTGTTGTAGTTCTTTTTGGTTTGACTAATGCCCCACCTACTTTATATGCTTGATGAATAGTTTATTGCGTCCTTAATTGGACAAGTTTGTTATTGTGTTCATTGATGATATATTGATATATTCTAAGAATGAGGAAGAGCATGCAGAGCATTTAGCAACAGTGTTAAGATTGCTAAGAGAGCATCAGTTGTATGCCAAGCTTAGCAAGTGTAGTTTTTTTCAGACAGAGGTACATTATTTGAGACATGTTGTTTCCAAGGAAGGCATAATAGTAGATCCAAAAAAGATAAAAATCTATCATGGAATGGGAAACTCCTAGCAATGTGGATGAAGTCAAATCATTTATGGGGTTAGCAGGTTATTATAGGAGGTTCATTAGGAACTTCTCGTGGATTGCGTATCCTATTACATCATTGCAGAGAAAAGGTAAGAAATTTGAATGGACAGAGGACTGTGCAACTAGTTTTGAGCAGCTAAAACAATGGTTGACAAATGTTCCAGTTCTTAAGATTGCAGATCCAGATAAAGAATTTGTGGTGTGTACAAATGCTTTCAAGAGAGGGCTTGGTGGAGTCCTTATGTAGAAGGGACAGGTGGTGTTCTTTGAGTTCATTAAACTGAATGAGCACGAGCAGAACTATGTGACTCATGATTTTGAGTTGGCAACTATTATTCATGCCTTGAAGATGTGGAGGCATTATCTTCTTAGAAGGAGGTTTGTATTTATGAATGATCATAGTGGGTTGAGATATTTGTTTGACCAACCAAATTTGAATGCTAGCAAAGCTAGATGGTTGGATACCCTTAGTGAGTTTGACTTCGAGATCAGATACATCAAGTGTAAGGAGAACAGGGTTGCAGATGCTCTTAGCAGGAGAGTGCAGTTAAACCATGTTGTAAGTATGAGTTCTTATGGGACATATTTATTGGATCGGATCTTACAGGTAGGACAACAAGATGACAAGTACAAGGAGCTTATGCACAGGTTACAGTAGGGTACATGCGATCAGGATTTAGGATGTGGAATATCGTCTTACGGTAGATAGTTTGGTGAGATTTAGGGACAAGATCTATGTGCCAGATAACAGTGAGCTCAAGAAGCTTATCTTGAGGGAGTTTTATGACAAGTCATATTTAGGTCACCCAGGATAATAGAAGATGACAACGGTGAAAATGGTCTACTATTGGCCGAATCTGAAGAAGGAAGTGGCAGAGTTTGTGGCTAGATGTTTGGACTGTCAACATGTGAAAGCATAGTGTAAGCATCCAGGTGGGTTGCTTAAGCCTATTCCGATTCCATAATGGAAATGGGAGGTCATTTCCATGGACTTCATTACAGGTCTTCTAAAGACATTAAGGCGACATGATTCCATCATGGTTGTGGTGGACAAGTTGAGCAAGGTAGCTCACTTCATTCCAGTGAAGACTGCTTATTCAAGTAGTGAGGTAGCATAGGTCTTCATAAGGGAGATCGTGAGATTGCATGGTGCTTCGAATCCAGATTGTGTCAGACATGGATGCTAAGTTCACTTCCAAGTTTTGGAAGGAGCTGTTTGCAGGTTTGGGGACAGAGTTGGCCTTCAGTACAACTTATCATCCCCAAACAGATGAACAGACAAAGAGGGTCAACAAGATTCTCGAAAACATGTTGAGGATGCATGTCATGCACCGACAGAGGAGATGGGAGGAGTACCTTCCATTGGTCGAGTTTGCTTACAACAATGGTTATCAAGAGTCACTGAGGATGAGTCCGTTTGAGGCACTGTATGGATGGAGTTGTAACATAGTATTAAACACTGGTCGGGTCAAACCAGAATCCGGTCAAAACCGGTCAAAAACCCGGTTACCAAGCCTACTTCGCACATTTTTTCGGTCAAACCGGTGCTCACCGACCGGTCAGCAACCACCTACGTAAAGGGACCCACGCACGGTATTTTGGGGGGTTTAGGGTTGTTTTGGAGGGAAGAGGAGGGTTGCTTCCCTCCAAAAACACCCTCCCCAATCCTTTATAAGCAGGGGCAACCTCTCATTTGTCTCACAACATCTCATTTGGAGCTTTTGTGAGTTTGATTGAGAGCTTGGAGAGTGTTGAGTTTTTGTTGGAGTAGTGGAACAACATAGAGTTTGAGCTAAGTAGTAGCCATCATGCCTCCAAAAGCCAAGGATACTGCATGGGCTCATTGTGATATGATTGATGGAAAAATGATCTGCAAATATTGCCAAAAATCTATTGTAGGAGGGGGTATTTACAGGTTCAAGCAACACTTGGCTGGGATAGGAGGCCATGTAAAGCCATGTGGAGTACCAAATGAAGTAATAGGGCATGTTAGGGCAGAATACCTTCAGAAGTTTGAGACTCAAGTCACTGAACCAATAGAGAAGTTTGTGACTTGAGCAGTTGCAAAGTTTGGCAGTCGAGACCCAACCAACTGAGTTTGATCATGATGAGAAGTTTCAAGTGATAATGTTGATCACTAATATCATATATGTAGATTTGTAGTAGACTGTAGGCCAATGGCCTCATAGCTTGTAGCATTGTTTTTGGACTTTATGGGCCATTTGGAGCCTCATTGCTTATGTATTTGTTCGATGATATGTAATGCACTCGGTGCCATTTTGATATATTCACCTTTACATGGTATATAAATGAGCAAACTTTGCATATTTGTCTCTATGTGCTTGGAATCATGGTTGCCAATCTTAAAAATAGTTTTTTTTGTTAAAAATTAATTATTTAATGTTTTTTTTTAAAACCGGTTCGTTTAGACCTGATCAGTACCGGTTAGACCGGTTCATTAGGTCCACCGGTCTGGTCACAAATTCCGGCTTTTAATACTATGAGTTGTAATACTCCCATCAGCTGGAGTGATCCAGCAAACAGGGGTACTTATTGGACTAGATACGTTGGTAGAAATGGAATAGGAAATACAGGTTATAAAGAAGATTCTAAAGGCAACACATGACAGGAAGATGAGTTATGCAGACCAACACAGGGCATTGAAGGAGTTTCAAGTTGGGGAGCATGTGTATTTGCGCATCGAGCCCAAGAAGAGCTCCTTGAGGATCAGATCATGTGCCAAGTTGGTACCACAGTAATGCGGGCCTTTTGAGATCCTTGAGAGGATTGGACCAGTGGCCTACAGACTTGCACTGCCTTCGACTGTGAAAGTCCATGATGTTTTCCGTGTTTCATTGCTTAAAAGATATGTAAACGATGTTGATCATGTTATTGATTGGTCTGTATTGTAGGTGGAACTAGAAGGAGAATTCTAGCCGAAACCACAGTGCATATTGCTGCGGAAACAACTCATGCTCTGGAAACGAGCAATCAAGCAAGTTAAAATGCAGTGGAAGCACTTTGGGCTCGATGAAGCTACATGGGAGATTGCTGATCAGATGTAGGCTGTGTATCCTTCATTGTTTGCCGGTGAAGGTAAATGAGTTTTGATATTTGTACATATTTATGTATGGTTGCTATTGTAAATAATGCAATGAGATGTGTTATAAAGCTCCAATTAGCGGTATGGTTGTCATGTTGTTATGCTGTCATGATGGTTTTGCTTTTGAGCAGGTTGTTTATGGTAAATACTGCAGCGAGCTAAGTTATAAAACTCCATAGGCAGTATGTTTTTGGTATCAGCGGTCTTGCTGGTTGTAGGTGTCATAGAATACCGAGGACATGTTCCCCTAAGGGGGAGGGGTCTGTAACAACCCCGGGTTAAAATTTAATGTAATAAAAGTTAATAAAGGCAAAATAAGACCAAGTTCATGGGACACGTATTCCAAGCTGAATGTTGGACAAAATACCTTAATGGGCATCATTTGATGTGTTTATGGCTATAAGGGGAAATTGGCAAAAGCAAAGGCAAAGACTTTGGAAAGGCATGAGACATTAATTGACATTTTATATATGAAAATAAAGGAAATTAGGAGAAAGGGAGGTGAAAGGTCACAGGTTACGAGGAGGAAATTGAAGGAAAATTAAAGAAAATGAAGAAATTAGAGGGCATCATGAATAAAAAGACATTAGAGCATCAGTTGGTAGCCTTTTGTCAATTTTGTTTTGGAATTAGTCTTAGAGAGGAGAGGAGCACCAAGAAGAGAAGGAAAGCAAGCAAGCAAAGGAAGGACAAGGAAAGCAAAGGAAAGCAAGGATCAAGCAAGGAAAAGTTGGGTCAAGCAGCGTTATCGGAAATACTTGCAGGTAACAAGTTGCATGTATGATTTCCTACCTGGTTTTGGCATGCATGGTATATGCATGTGTATATTTGGTTTATTTGTTGTCGGTGGCATGAATTTTGATGGGTTTTGACAGTGGTTTTAGCCTTGCCTTGCCATTTCTGGATAGCCATGGTGTGATGGGATTCATTCTTGGTTGAGCTTTGGATTGTCGGAAGGTTTTGGATCCAGGTGAAGTGGTCTCAGGAAAATCCCAAAGGTTGGGGGTAGAGATGGTTTTCTCCGGGGAACGATCAACAGGTGGGTGGAGACAGGAAAATTCCTTAAGGGATGGTGAAGAAATTCTGGGGCATCCAAGCTCGATTTGGTTTTGTGATCTCAAGATCGGTTTAGGTGAGATCACGGTATTGCGAGGGTGTAGGTGTTTTAACCTCTGGATTCCCTTGGTTGTTTTTGGATTGGTTTATCCCATGAGATCCCACATTCATGATTGGAATATGGCACAGGGGGTGATTGGTTGAAAGAAAGAATTGGTTTAGCCTAATCTATGGTCGGGTGGTACGTGGAAGTCCCGAACCTTGTTGGTTTTCGCATATGATTGATAAGAACTAAGTTTCTCTTGCTTTTGATGAGTAAATGTACTTGTGGTTTTGTTACTTTAATGGTTGTTCTATTATTGTTATTTATCTAGTTATATGTTGGTTACAAGCATGGTTATATGACAAATCTAAGTATGACTCTCATCACATTTTCATTAACGAATGTTTGGTTAATGAATGCAATACCTAACTGGTGTTAAGACAACTATTGTCAGAAGGCATTGATCCTTCTGGTTAAACCTCATATAAATTTTCGGATTTTTATGTTCGTATATGCATTCAAGACCTGTAGGTTGCATGTTTATCATGTGTTTGACGAAATGTCAATCCCGGTCTGGAAGGATCAGTTCAAGTCTTGTTTTAAGTTTTGGTTTATAAACTTTGTTTCTATGTCATTCATCATTTTTGGAAGTTTGAGGTCTGGGCAGAGGCATGAGTCCTATCCTTGTAAAAGTGGCTTAGAATTTGGGGTCGCTGGCATAGAATTGATTGGAAAATTCCACATTCGTTGGCAGGCAGGCCTATGGGAGCGACTGGAGGCTTATAGTCTCTTGCATGCCTTGGCAAGGGAGCGCCTGAGGCTCTAGTTCAGTAAAAAGGAGAGTTATCTCAGGGGTTGGACACCTGGAGGGGTTGGGTTGCTCCTGGAGATCCTGTAACACTTGAGGGAAGCCAGTAAGGTCTTAAGTTGTCGACTCCATTTCCTTAAGGTCATATAGGAGGTTGAGTCTTATCATAGTGTCCGTCAGCTCATGCTTACCCCGGGAAAGCCGGTGAAAACATGTAGATATGGGAGGAGGTGTTACAAAAGTCACTTGGTTAATTGCTGGATCTTTGCTTGAAATCACTGTCATTTGAATTGTAACATCTGAATATGATTTCACTTCTACTGGTTTGTCATCTTATTGAATTGTGATGTTCACTGGATCAATATTCATTCCTTTTTCTTCAACTTGAGTTGTTTCATCTAGAGACTTCGATTTTGTCAAAATTTCTTCTAGTTTGTTCTCCATTGATTTCTTATCATTTTTAAGTTTCTTGATTTGCGTGAGTAGCTTTTGATTGTGATTCTTGATATGTGAAAGTTCATCGCTTTCTGGATTGTTGATTTTATCCTTAATGTCCTTCTCATCTTTTAAACTTTTGATTTGTTCTAATAATGTTTTATTAAGGTTCTTTAAATGTAAATTTTCCTCTTCTTGTTTTGATAAGCACTTCTTGAGTTCTTTCTTTGTGGCCTTATCTTTCTTGACTTGTTCGAGTAGTTTTTTACTGTGATCTCTGAGGTGCGAAATTTCTTTGTCTTTACTGGAGATGACTTCTTCAAGCTCTTTCTGCTTCTTTGATATTGTTTTTTGATTGTTTTGAAACATTAGTTTTGAAATATCTTCAAGATTTTCTGATCAGGGCATTATCGTCTCTGATTTCGTTGTCATGTCTTGGAGTGTGATCGACTTCTTTTTATAAGGAAATATATAATTTTTTTCCTCTATGTTTAACATGAAAGTACCCAATTCTTCAAACCAAGGTAGACTGAGAATTGTGTCAATATCTTTCTTAACCTTAGTTACAACATTGAATTCAGAAATGCCTTCATAATGATCAATTGCCACTTGTAAATCATTAATTTCATATTCCTTTTGTCCAAAAATATATTTTCTTTCACTAATGCTTGACCCTTGACTTAATAGCTGATTCGCCAAATTAATATTGATGTAATTTTGCTCGTTACTTGTGTTGATAGCGATATTAATTTCTTTCTCTTGGATACTTCCTTTTAATGTAATTAATCTGTGATCTATAATTTTTTTTTTGGTTTTTCAAGTGGTCTGAGTTCATCAGAGATTACATTAGGCTTGAGTTGTGGCTTAAGAAACCGTGACACAGGGGCATCTAAGCTGGGCCACACCAACACTAAGCTAACTGGGTTTAACTTGTCTCCTCCCCCTAGCACGGGCGCAACAACCTCCGTGAGGTTTGATCCTGGGTCGCCTTTCTGACGGGGCCCATCCTCAACTGGTTGTGCTAGTGAGACTTGACATTTGTGATCTATAATTGAAAGACCTTTATAGGAAAATTTTCCTTCCTTCGTTTCCAGATTATAATGAGTTTTTTTTTGTCTTCAGTAATTGATTTATATGTGGAACTCTTCTTTCCTTCCTTCATCATTTTCGAATCTCTTTAGAAATTGACTCCCTTTTGTGTTTGTCGATGAACTTAGGGTTTTAAAAGTAACCATTCTTTTTTTTTAATAAACCCTTATAAATCTTTATTAATTTTTGTTTTTTTTGTTCTTTTTATATTTATATCTTTGCTATAATATCTTCCCCCTTTCTTTTCACTCTTTATATCTTATTCAACATTTTTTTTTTGTTTAATTAATAATAAGCTTAATTTTATATATATATATATATAGTAAAGTTAACTATATAATAATTATGTAATAGTTAATTATATAACATAACATTGTTGAGAAATGAGGGCTTTTAATTCAATTTCTCTTTCATGATAATTGCTTGTGATTTCATTATGCTTTACTTATATCTTATCTTCGTTAGGTTATTACGTTCTTCATCATGTCAATTATCAAATGCATAAGAGACACACAATTTAGGCTTTCTAGCAA
Organism: Pinus albicaulis; assembly: GCA_034641835.2. Lineage (NCBI taxonomy): Eukaryota > Viridiplantae > Streptophyta > Pinopsida > Pinales > Pinaceae > Pinus > Pinus albicaulis. Next base: position 1,134,585,768 of record CM076579.1, read on the forward strand.
GGGCCAAAACCTCTCCCTCTTGGAGAGGAAAACCCGATAATCATTCTTCTTATAGATCATCAATTCACAAGTACCAAGACCATGACAAAGACCCTTGACATCAGTATGCCTCCAAGACCCTTATCACTTGCTCTTGTAGGCTCCTTATGTTGATCTTGCTTTTCTGCACCATGTTGCACCATCACTAGGAAAGCTCGGTTCCTAGCCCTAAACAATGATGTCCTTTCCTTGATTTGACCTCGGTCTCTTGCTATGATATCCTTGTTGTGATAGGCTTTGTCCTCCATGAATAGATCTCCTTTCACTGTGATGACCGTCTTACTTGTTTCCTTCTTTTTGCTATAAATATATATTGCTGAATCTGTGAGATCAATGACGGAGGCGAGCACTGCCTCTCCTCCGCATTGATCTCAGTGATTTTTCATTCCTTACAACCTACCTTGATGAGTTGCTTCAACACTGTATAGACACCACTTTCGGCACTACATAGAAGACCCTTTTCTTTGCAGTGGTAGCCCTCACCCTACCTGAGATATGCGAGGTGTGTTTCACCCAAAACAGAGACAACACAAAGGCCTTTCTTCCTTCGCTGAACTCCCTTTCCTCTTCGCTGGACAACTTCCTTCTTTTGCACCAAAACGCAAACTATGATCCACACTTCTATCTCAGAACATGTCCGAATTGATCTGCCCAAATGAGGCCGCAATCCCTCCTATATATAGGGACTGTCTCCCTCTTCTAGTCCGACATGTCTTTCTGTGGGTGAGCCAACTTGAACAACTTTTTGTGGGCCGACTTGACAAGGAGTGTCTCCAACATGCTTGAGCCGACTTCAAGGAGCACATTGACAAGGTATTGGAGCATACAAATTACATCAATAATTGTCCTTTACAAGTGTAACAATCCTTCATATACATGACTTTAAATTATACATTTACGACAAGGTGACAAACTCTAAAGACATCAAGAAGAAGTCTTTGACCTATAATAAAAACTCCTTGCTCATGAAACCCATGAAGCAAGCATTACAAAATACATTTTATTATCTTTTTTCTCTTCATTACATAAATTCATAATTATTTAGTCATTATGAAGACTGAACCTAGTTACACTTTTCAAAAAACATATATATAACCCCACTATGAAACAATGCGACACGACGAGAGGGACAAAAAGGCAGAATCGAAGAACGTGACAGTTGAAGGATAATGAAAACGATGTTGTGTTGTGTTGGCTGATGACGTCAGAAGATTTGCAGTAAGGGATAGAAGTGGTTGGGGATGGACGTAGAACAGAGCGCAGGGGTAAGGTAGTCGGGAATGGACGTGGAACAATGAGCGAGGGCACAATGACTTGCTGTGACAGTGAAGCAGTGGGTGAGGATACCACTGTAAATAATAGCGATTGCAATGTAGGATCCGACAACATGGCGTGTTGATGCAATGGTGGTTTGTCAAAGGGTGCAACAACTGACTTGGCTATATAAAACAATTGACGACCGACGTAAAATGTGTTATGCTTCAATATTTACAGTGAAGTTGACGCTGTTGCAAAGTTGAAGGCCCTAAAAAATGTAAAAAACCAGTTAATCGATAAACGCCCTGGAGATCTTGACGAGTGAGTCAAACACTCCTCTGTTGGTTCAGACTACAATTGCCGTGGAATGTAGCAATAAGTCGGTGGTCACAACACATAATACAAGGTTGTGGAAACACGACGGAGTCGAGGAATGACAAGAGGGACGAATTTTGTAGTTTTTTTTTTAATTTTATTTTATATTTACTCCATTTTTCTTAATTTTTTTTCTTTTTTTTTATTGTATATATTGATTTTTATTTTTATCTTTTTTAATATATATATATATATAAAAAAAATTTATATGGCCAAAACCCTGACGATGAAATGGAGAACCTCCAAAATCTTGTGTAGTAAAACGCTTGAATCACGATGGAAATGAAGTTAACGACATGTTGATGGCTGAAGGCCAGATCAGACTGGCTTTGTGCAACAGTTGAGTAGCCAGAGGGTTGAACAACTCTGATACCAATGTTACTAACAAAGTTCGTACTTATGCAGTAATCTTCGGAACACTTGGAACACGATGACATCCATTGAGGATAAGAAACACATATATTGAATAATGAATAAAATAATTGATATGAGATGTTGGTGTAACAAATGAGGGTGCCCGCTTACATACCTAGGCAGGTGCCCTTTCATGATTGGTCATGTCCTTACAGACATGCCTCTTCAGTAAATAGCTATTGTTTAATTACCTATTATTACACACACACACACACACACACACACACTATATATATATATATATATGTTGCACTGCTCGTGGGGACAAGGGGACTGGGGGGGACGAGTTTCCGGGACGGCTAGAGTGCACCCCAAAATTTTCAGGGGACGACGGGTTGGGGACAACAAGTGCGGCAACTATTTATTATTTATTAAAAAAATTAAAATTAAAATAAAATAAAACATGAATCAAAATAAATAAAATACTAAAATGATAAATCTAAAGACTAATAGTATCTAATCGTCATTGAGAATTGTGCATCACAAAAACTAATTTCGTCATCATTGCATAACTTAAGAAGTACCATTAGTTTCATACAACTTACAACCTACAATCTACTACTGTCTAATATGTACATAATCATTCAATGATCATTGATGCATGATGAATCATTTCAAAATTTAAATAGCAGCTAAAGCGTAAAAGTAAATATTTCTAAAATTTAATAAAGATGTAAACATGAACAATTCATTAAAATTTAAATATAAATCTCAAATTAAGAGTCTAGAAGTAGAAAACCATGGATTATAAATTTATAAATTATAGTCATAGACTATAGTCCAAGAACCAAAATGACAAAAATTAAAATTTAAAAATACTATGCTTGCTGTATGGAGTATAAACAATGATTGTTTAACTGTTGTAAATACTTCACAATTGCCTTCAGATTTTGCCATCTCAGCAACAAGCTCAAGCTTTTCGGATTGGATGGAGACAAATTGGTATATAACTGGTCATCAGAGTGGTGCTGTTAAGGTCTGGCACATGGTAAATGCAACTGAGGAAGGTGTTTATAGAGAAAATCAAAGTGTAGGTTCAACTTCTATCAATAGTGATACATCTGCTAGAAGCAAATTATCGGATTCATTTGAAGGTCTGGATGTTGGAATCACAGTGCCTGAGTATCATCTAATTCTAGTGAAGGTTCTTAAGGCCCATAAACAACCAGTTACAACAGTTTATCTCTCAAGTGACTTGAAGTAGTTACTTAGTGGTGATGCAACAAGCCGCTTATTATCATGGGCATTGTCGGAGGATAACTCAAAGAATCCTCCACTGTAAGAAAATCAAGTAATGCTTTCGAAGAAAAATGTTTCATAGGACTGTTGATGAAACTAGCATAAGTAGAGCTTTGTTTGGTGGATATCTATCTTGGGCTTTGTCCTGTTGTCTACCTTTTTGTGAAACTCAAAGTCAGATCTTTGCAACACCACTTTAAGAAGATGGCTATTGCAGTATTCAGGGATTGTTCTGGATGAAGTGGGTTTCGCTTTCTATAGTTCAAGGGACCTGGTAATTCTCCATGCTGATCTTATCGGAAATGTAATGTGAGTCCCCGATTTATCGAGGGACGTTTTGAAAGTCCCTGAATTTTCGAGGGACGATTAGGGGACGACCTTGAAGTCCCCAAGTCCCGATGGAGTCCTCGGCGAATCTGGAACGTTTCCGACGAGTTCCAAAGTCCTCGGAACGCTGGAACGACATGAATTATGGGAGGGGTCACCGTGCAACACACACACACACACACACACACACACACACACACACACATATATATATATATATATATATATTATTCATAACAAACAAGTAATTTTACTAGGACTCATTTATATAACCATGTCACCAATGAGTCCCAGTAAAATTACTTGTTTGTTATATTATTCATAACAAACAAGTGATTTTATTGGGACTCATTTATATAACCATGTCACCAATGAGTCCTAGTAAAATTACTTGTTTGTTATATTATTCATAACAAACAAGTAATTTTACTGGGACTCATTGGTGACATGGTTGGGAGTAGAAAAAAGTGTATTTGTAATAGAAGCAAATGCTGTGGATTGCTACACTTTTTATTGAATGTAGGGATAAGTGCAAGTGATATTTCACTTACACTAGTAATGCTAACATTGGTAATTAGGATTTTACTAGAGCCTGAACCTAAAGTAGGGGACTATGAGGATGCTGGATTGGTCTTCTGAGTAGCGAAACCGACTGTTGCAAAGTTGTGTGGGCAAATGAAATAAAGGAGTTTTTGGATTTGAGGTGGTTTTATTGTTTGTTGTGAGTGGTGAAATCCTCTTCTTGCTGCTACTTGTAGCTCTTTAATAGATGTTTCTATTGAATATGAGTGAACAAAGTCCGAATTGTGAGTAGATGAGCAATTTTGGAGCTATTCATGCAAATGGACTTTGGATTAAGGTTCAAGGCACATGGAAAGTGTTGGCTAGCTTTGCACCACCACAAGTGGCATTCGTTTCTAGTTTCAGGAAGCGTGAGGTGAAGTGTAGATTATTGAGGGTGGTGACCACCCAAATTTACCTTACAAACACAACATTGCAATATACGATGTGGTTTTAGGAAATGAAACTATTGTCATTGGTTGTATAACTCGAAACTAGATTGTATTGGGGTATTAATACATCTTAGCACCTAGTAATGAACCATAATGATAAATCGTAACCCATAAATAGTACATAGGTTTTGCGCGTTAAATCAAAATAACAACTAAACCATTATGCTAACTCATAAATGTTGGAAATCGAAATGGATACACGGAAGTCATAGATATTGCTTTTTGTAATAGAGTTAATTGAGGTCTAATTCTAATGCAGTGTAATGCATATAGTAGACTCTCGCCCAATTGCCTTTTGCTATCCAATCATGGGCATAAATACATTCTCATAATGGCGAAATCCAATTATTTGGGTCAATACGTTGGTGCTCGAATACACTTGAGTACAATAAAGTTCATTTTGCAAGGGCACATGGAAGAATATATAAAATACATGGAAGAATATATAAAATACAAAACACAATCGATTATTGAAGGGCACATAGAATGTGCATGCATACATGGAAAAAATATATAAAATACAAAACACAATCCATTATTCAAGTGCTTTCAACTAGAGCACATATCATGCCTCATCAATAAAAAATAGCTATAAACCTCTTGTTGCTCAAAAGAACTGAGGTTAAGATGGATCTTTGCTAGTTTTTCTTTATTTATATATGTTGAGGAGGTAAATCCCCTCTGCGGACAGAGGCGATCCCTACTAGCCCAGCAGGGGTCTAGCAACAAACAAACAATGCTATGACGCAGGTTCCTAGTTACGAATGAAAGGCTAGAGATAGAAGCCTACCTGGATTCCAACGCTAGGATCTGAAGAAGAAGCGTCCCCGTTCCTCAACCTTGGCAGATCACAATCCCTCCACGATCTCCGCGGATGAACACCTGCACATGGAAGAAACGAACAGATACAAGCATAGAAACCGGCCGAATGCAACTAAAGCATCGATGGAAAGACGTGCTGCGTGCTGCAGTGACGGAGTGGAACCATAATCATAATCATCTATTAAATAACCAGCGAAGAAAGATTACAACCAAGTTATGACGTCGCGGTCTCCTTCGGACGGGTTTCCAGTCGTCCACGTCTCGCAAAGCTTGCCAAGGAAAGGGAAAACCTCTCCAGAGTCTCGTGACAATGGTCTCCTTACTTGAGTCAGCCTTAAGGGAAAAAGAGGATTCTTTACAACACAAAGGCTCTTGGGAATATGGAGATTCAGAGCTTAGGCACTTCAAGACTAGCTTGCCATTGATTTGAGCAAGCTTTTATAGATGGGGAAGGAGGAGTTGGGATCCCTATTATTATGGGATTGGCCCTATCAACAAGGAAGGTTCCATGGGAGGTGGCAAAACAACTTCCCTTCCATAGAACTCCCGCAGCCAAACCTCCCAACTCAAGATAGGCAATGGTTGTGAGTTTGTTGGAACTCAACTTCCGCCATCCATATTTAAAAAACAACTCCCAAAATGGGTGGCGCGACTACGGCTCTATTACAGAGCGCCAAGTGGCGCGACCTCTTTGCATTAATTTCCCCATTGGCGCGAGTACTGAACTGCCTGCCCGCGCCAATGCCAAAAGGGATGTTTTTCATGACTTTTGCAAGGAGATGTCTCAAGGGCAAATAAAGCTCATGTTCAGAGGGATGCATTGATGATGTTTTCAAGGCATGACAATGTTCACAGGTCACAGAATAGGTCCTCCATTGTGCGGGATGGGGAATGGTAAGGACGGTGACAAATTACTGTGTAACAGATGCCCCCTAAAGTATGAGGCCCGAGAGGGAGAGGGGTGAAATGCTTTACGAGAACATGTCCAACTGAAGCCCCGCCGTCGGAAAACCTGCACAGAAATATACAACTGATATCTCAAGCACATGATGTATAAGTGGTATGGACGCAGCCATCCGAAACAGAGTATGCTATAATCCGGATCCAGGGTATGGGCGCAGCCATCCAACTAAGATCAAATAAATAGACTCAGGTATGGTCGCAGCCATCCAATCAGTGAGTCATGTACATAATGATAATAATCCACAATCGCAACCTGGATTACAACAGACACAATCCAGGGTCTTGCGCTCCATCTCGACCCAACAGAGTACAAGTTCAAGCATGTGAATATGTGAGCTGAAGTCGAACATGCAAGAACATCGTCGGATTACCAGCC
>CM076579.1:1134592692-1134616388 GCA_034641835.2 Pinus albicaulis
GTTTAAAGGGTTCTCGGACATAACCTATTTTATTGCCATTTCCAAGATAACTTCTACTTTGAGACTAAGTTGTACTTGAATCACTCTTCTTTGGAATATAGTTTGATATTGTCTTTGTTTCGAACAGTGTTGATACACTGATTGGTTAAAATATTGGTAGTTATGATTAGGATGTTGATAAGGTGTCTTTTTAAGCTGATCTTTCCTTCTCATACTTGTAGTGTTTTCTTGATTAAATTTTGGTATTATGTCTTCTTCATATATCTGAGTTGCTTTGTTGATCACAAAATTTCTATTAGTACGTGCATTTGGAATTTCCATAACTTGTACTTCGACATTTGATGACTTCTTGATTTGAATGGGGTCAGTCATTGTTTCTTTATCAATTTGTGATTCTTTGCTGGTAAGTTGGTTCAATGTTTCGACTTTCTTCTTGTGACTTCTTTTTACTTTTTAACTTCTTAATTTGTGCGATCAAGTTTTGATTATGATTCTTAAGGTCAGGAATTTCTTCATGTTTATCAACAATAATGTTTTCAACCTATTTTTGGATCTTTTGTACTAGCTTTTGATTATCTTGAAGGATCACCTTTAAGATACCTTTAAGTTCTTTTAATGCGGGCACTTTCGAGCATGCTTCATTGTAACGACTTGCAATCTAAGTTACTGGAAACACCTAGAGAATTTGCCGGAAACGCGGATCCCCGTTTCCTAAACAGAAATGGATACGATCCTTGTCCGAAACGCCATAAAAACGATTCTGTGTCGTTTCAAATCGGAAACTTCGGATTTGGAATTGGATACATTTCCAAGGGTTTTTTATTTTTTTGGCTCTGTTTCCGGATTTCCAGAAACGGATCCACGGAAACCGTGATCGGAATCCACCCTTAAAATGTTAAAACATGTGAAAGTTGTTCAAAAATTTATATAAACAGAAAAAGATAGATGTTCAAAAATACAAACAGAAGGGTTTGTTGAATGTCTTCGTAAAGAGATTTATTTGAGCGATTAATTTTCAGTTTGGTTAAGGTTTTCTTAATTGTCATTGATTTTGCTCTTGATTTCATAAATCCCTCCAATATAACAAATCTTCTCTAGCCAATCTTTTGCCTGCATATAGTCAAGAGACCAAGCTATTGTTGAAAAGATTGAAATGTTCAAATAGGTCTTGATAGAATATCCCAATGATCCCATGAGTCTTTTAATCGCCATGCAAGGAAGATAGATACCATTTTCCATGCATGACACCTTCTTTGAAGGAGTTGAACCCGAAAGCACACAGGTTGTAGCATTTCTGATTACATTACTAATGATGATGATAATATGTTGAATGTTATGATAATCACTAATGATGATGACAATGTTTATGCTGAATTGATGATGATGATTTGTTTATGTTGAATTCATGATGATGATTATGTATTTTTAGATATAGAATCTAGATTCTAAAAGATGAATGGTAATATGAAATTCTTATATATATATATATGTTGTTTCCTTGCCGTATTGTATCCGGATTTTTTGAAAATTTGTCTTATCCATTTCAAACCCCGTATCTGTATCCGTTCCTATATCTGTTTCAGTGCAACTTAGCCTGCAATGCTATAATTTTTTTGAATTTCTTCTTATAGTAAAATGTCAAAAACTTTTTTTCTATTGTTTAGGATCTAACGGAATGTACCAAAAAGTGCCTCAGATATGTACAACTTATTGATTGAAAATGGCAGCCTTTTTACACATTTTGATCATTATAGCAAACATTGTAAATCATTAAGATAAAGTGTGTCGGGGTGTGTGCGTGTGCTTAAATATATCAAAGTCATCTGATATGGGAAAGTAGTTTCAGTTTTGGAAATGGCGATTTTCAAAATTTTAGGAAAACACAGAAGTGACATATTTAAACTTTTGAGGAAATATAAAAGAATAAAAACCTCTAAAAATATCATAATTCTAAATACTGAATACTCATAAATAGTTTCCTGTTTGATCACGAACAGGGTTGCACGAACAGTAGTCTTTGGTGGTCTTGTTGACCGCAAAATGACAGAAGCAGTGCTTGAGGAAGCAAAGAAAGCTGGTCCTATTGAATCGGTCACTGATCCATTTCCTGAGTATGAGCTTCAAAGCCACGGTAGGTAATTCCTACATAGAGATCTATTCTGTTACTCATGATATAGGTTTCTCTTAGATAGATAGATAGTCACTCTATAGTCCAGGATCTTTAAAAGCTATTGCTTTTCTCTTCTCTTACTTAGTTCTATGTTAGTACTCCATATCGAAATATAGACTGTTTGGAGGCAAGTAAAAGTCAGTTACCAAAAATTTTAAAATTTGCAAGGCTTTTATGATCATATTTAATAATTTTTAACCTCAAACTTTTATAAGATTATGCTACCATTTTTTTTTGCATACATTTGATATCTCTCTAAAATGTGTTTTTGTTTTTCATAATTCCTGTATTTCGTGTTCCATGAACCTTTTTTTTTTTAAGTTTGTTTTATGGATTCAAATTTCAATTCTTGTATACATACTGTGCTAAATAACTAATACAAAGATCATGAATGTGTTATGATTTTATGCTATTTTAAAGTCTTAGATCACATTTACATCCTTAGGTGGAAGAATCTCTTTCCAGATTGGAGGATTTGTTTTGATATTTTTGTGGCTGTCTATTTTATTTTGCACTTTTATCACTAAGGTTGTGGTCTTTTATCATCTTGTGCTTTGGATAATCCTGGATTAAGGGATATGTTTTTGTGGTTCAAGTTTGGCATCTTTTATGAACTTTTTAATGTTTTCTATTATCAATTTCATACTCATGGCCATGGGAAGGAGTTTTGAGTAACAGACCGAAAGGAATTTCTATGCACATTCTAATATTACAAGAGAAGGTTGCTATGGCAAAATTGTATCTGACAGATATCTAAAACTGTCGATTCCAATTTATGTGAGAACATTTAAGAGGCTCATAATTTTGACATTTGGTTCATAAACTGTTCAGTGAATTATGTTTGTGCTAAAAATATCTGACTTAGTTTTTGACATATGTCTGATCTTTAACTATTTTAACCTTTGGGTTCTTAAGGTGGCTATAAAATCACTTCACTATTTATCTTGTGCTGAATTTTTTCTCTGATTGATGTTTTTAAAGGGCTTGCTAAAGATGGTTGCAAAGCGGACGCTGTTGCTGTACTCTATGTATCTGTTAGGTCCGCTCGTCAGATTGTAGCCACACTGCATCAACAAAAGCTCGAGGGAGGATTAATTTGGGCACGTCAACTTGGTGGTGAGGTATGATAGAAATTTGTTTCAAATATAAGATGCTTTGTCGAAATATTCTATGAAAGTAATTGTTTTGTATTTGGATTACCTTATATGGTGGCATCTGAATAATATAGAGTAGTTATTTCCATACTGTTTTGGTTTTAGGGTTCAAAGTTAAAGAAATGGAGACTCATTGTTCGAAATCTGCCTTTCCAGGTTTGCTATCATTTAATATTGTCATATTTTAAAGTTATCTCATATCCAATTCCTGTTAAATTGTAGAATTTCAATGGTCTATAAAATTTCATGCTTGAGTTTAAGCAGGCTAATGAAGATGAGCTAAGGAAGCTTTTTTCAAACGCGGGATTTGTATGGAATATTACCATTCCTCAGGGATCTGATGGCAGGTATGGTAGGGTTGAGGGTCCTCGCTTTTTTGTTTTGTTTTGAAATTATTGTTGACAAGGAAAACCTCGTGGGATTTTCCTCTCTTCATTGGAATATCTAGATGGAGGGCAGTTTGAAACAATGATTACACTTTTGTTTGTTTGAAAGCAGACCGTCGAAGGGTTTTGCATTTGTTACTTTTACTTGCAAGAGAGATGCTGAAAAAGTAAGTGAATATATTCTAACATTGTTCTCTTTCTCTATGATAATGATTAGTTTTTTCCTTTGCAATTTCTAAAATATTGAAATGCTTAATCTAGGCGATTCAAAGTATCAATGGGACCAAAATTGGTAACAGGCCTATTGCTGTTGACTGGGCTGTTTCAAAGAAGAAGTATGAAACTTCCTTAACTTCAACAACTACTGCAACCACAGGTGTGTGACAGTACTTATATGAATATCAGATTCTGAACGTTCCTGTATAATATCATGAATGTATTGGAAAAGGCTTTCTGTTGATGCTTGGTAAACCTTGGTGGGAAGCCATACTAAAGTTTCATGGAAAATTTCTATGTAATCACTGATTTGAACCTATAGATTTCCAAAGTGGCCAACATTTGAGAAACATCGGGAGACTGTTCTGGAAATGTTTCCTAGGCGTTCCCCATGAATGGGCCCATAAAATGGATGTTTTCAACCTTTTGCCTCTTTGTTGTAGTGGGTGAGAACCAATTGAAGATCAAATCTATAGGGGATGGAAACACAGAAATCCTCAATCAAAAATGAAAAGGCAAAGAAAAGATTGACTCTAAAGTGACTATCACATTTCTTGTTTCTACCTATAAGTTTGCTCTATTTTTATCATTATCTAAAGGCTAAAGCTAATGTTTGATCATTGTCTTTGAAGTGATCTTCGGGTCACATGATCTCTGTGAGGTTCTTAAATGCCATCAGCCTCTCATAGCCCATGAGATCAATGTGTAGACTGTATATTGTTTAATAAGGTTTATGATAATTTTAATGCTAGTGTTATTTTTATAATTGTATGGCTTAATTTATAAGCACCATTTTTTATTTCTGCACTTGATGTAATTGTCATTAGTTATTTAAAGTCTAATGTTTGAAGTTGGTTTAACTTTTTGTTTTTGTTATTTTGCAACTGGAATTTTTTAACTACCCATTGTAATCTAATTCAATATGTATGCCACAGGAGAAGTAATTCCTGGCACTGGAGTTTCTGACCTCGAGGATAATGAGACTGCAAGTGAAGATGAATATAGTGATGGTTTAGAGGAACATTCTGACTCCAGCATACAACTATGTGATGATGAGAATGATGAAGCTCGGAGATCTGATAATAATCCTGCACTCTATCCAGATGATGGTAAAGTTCAGTCAGAAAATTTGGACCTCTTGAAGGAGATGGATATTGCAAGGAAAGTACTTAGCAATATCATTAATTCTGGTGAAAAGGTGAACAATGCTTTGACCATGAGTGGTAAAAATGACACAGGGGAGTTGGGTGAAGTAAAGGGTGCAGTTGTTGATAATAGAATGTCTCGAAAGGAAAAAACTGTAGGAGTGGGTGTTGAACAAGACATTGCTAAAACTGAGGCAAAAATGGCCTCTCAAGCCTCTGCTCAACCTCGAAATGAAAATAGTTTGCAAAAAACTGTCTTTGTCAGTAATCTTCCATTTGAGGTTGACAATGAAGAGTTAAAAACAAGGTTCAGGTTTTTTGGGAAAATAAAATCTGTTCACCGTGTTCTTCATCAATTGACAAAGTATGTGAATGTTATTTATGCTATTTTTTCCGACTATATTTTTTTTATTTGGATACTTGTTTTTATGTTTCAACAGATTAGTTTATGTCTCTCACCTAGTGTAGTGTGCATAACAAATCAAAGCCAATTAATTTACTATGCCAGAGTAGTGTTGGATCTAATCTTAATGATTTTGATTATGAAGGCGGCCAAAAGGAACGGCATTTATTGAATTTGAAACAATAGAAGGAGCTGAAGCTGCTATATCTGCAGCTGAAATAAAACATGGGTTGGCAGATTCAGGGATAATAATGAAAGGCAGACCATTGACAGTGTTTAGGGCCATGGACAAAACAACAGCTAATCAGAAGGCAAAAGAAAAGACAGAAAAGGAGGATCATGACCACCGCAACCTATATCTTACAAAGGTGAGCAGCTTAGAATACCATAGTTGCTTTATTTGGCGTTTCCTTTACTGGCATGATGGGAGTTTTGGCATTTGTGCTTATCTTATGCTTTATGACTTAACATTGAATAGGAAGGTCTTATTTTAGAAGGCACAGCTGCTGCTGAAGGAGTTTCCAGAGAAGATATGTCCAAGCGCCAACTGTAAGTAATATATTTTAACATGTTACACTTTTATGAGAATGCTTAATGATTAGTTAATTTTTAAATATAATTGTTAAGATAATAAATTAATAATTACAGTCTCATGAGTGTATATCAGGGTTGTGGGGGAGAGGTTCCCCCCCCCCTTCGAATCTCTCCCGGAGCATGCTCCGAGTGGGATCGACCTGGGAGCATTCTCCCGCAAAAAAAAATTCGCTCCCTGGTTTTTTCACAAAAAATATGTCACAAAGATGTTCCAAACACAAATTTTTTCAAAGAGACAAGAGTTTTTGAGTAGGGCAGCCTAATATTCAAGCTTATGTCCCTAGTATTGATATGCAATTCATGGTAATGTTAAATTCTTAAGGTAAAAGGATAAAAGTTTCATCCTTTTAATTAAATTTTTAACATTGCCATGGAATGACTCAAGATGTTTGAGAGTGGCTCCGACCTCTTTGGATTTCATATGGAGAAAGTACAATTTTAGATCTCACTCAAAATCGGGCATACTTATCAGTTTTTCAGGATTTTAGGATTCAGGGGATTGCAATGTTTCCATTGGATTTTGTCATGTACTGAATCTGAACATGAACAGGAACCAAGTGACTTCGTTGTTATCTATTTATTTATGGAGTTCTGTTACATTCTCGAGACATTTTATACGTGGGTAGACGAATACGCACAGCAAAATTTTATTGACAGTTAACTAACTTTCTGCAAACTTCCAGTGAATTTATTTATGTTTAACCATTTAATTATAGATTACCGAATTTGTTCCATCTCCAACATCTAGGGTGGAGGAATTTAATTTTTATTATTAACATGCTATAGTTTTGACGAGTCTTTTGACATGTGAATGTGCCATTTGAATACTTGAATCACGAGGGAGTTTTTATGCCCAAATGTTCTTGTATTTTATTTATTTATTTTTGCATATTTTTTCAGTTAATCTCAGCTCATGGTCAACTTCTGTTCGTAGCTAAACAGATCTTTTATGTGGTCTTTGCAGATTGGCACAGAAAAAGGCTATAAAACTTAGAAGTCCGAATTTTCATGTATCAAAAAAAAGGCTAGCTATGTACAATGTGCCAAAATCCCTGACTGAAAAAGAACTAAAAAAACTTTTTATAAGTGCAGTTCTTTCACGTGCTACGAAACAAAATCCTGTGATTAAGCAGGTTGGTTGAATTGCACTCTTATTGTAACTTTGTTGAACTTTTCACTATATGAAAGTTATTTGAATTCTGAAGGGAATGACGCTTTACTCTTAGTACTCCAGGTAAAGATTTTGAAAGACATAAAGAAGCTAACCAGCAATACAAAAGTCAGATCGCACGGAGTGGCGTTCGTTGAATTCACTGAACATGAGCATGCACTTGTGGCTCTTCGTGTGCTGAATAACAATCCAGGTTTTTTTCTCCTCTCAAAATTATGTTGAATAAGAAAAATGGATTATTTTCATGTTATATAATGTTCAGTAGAGTTACCTAATGAACAATGGGACAATGATATGGAAGACACAGAAAAATTGGCCTGTGATCGTTCTCTATTGTTAGAGTTTAATGCTAATTTCAGATAACTTGTTTTAACAATATCAATATTATCAAATTAAATAGAGGTTTGCATCATGGAACAGAGAAGCATGTTAGGGTTAGGGAGATTTTAGTTGATAGGGCTTTTTGGAATTATTTCGTGTTACTATAGTTATATACTTCTTGACCTGATAATATTTTGTATTTTGATTTAGAAACATTTGGACCAGAACATCGACCTATTGTAGAGTTTGCAATCGAAGATGTGCGAAAGTTACAAAAGCTTCAAGCTAGATCTCGGTTTACTGCTGCTGCTGAAACTAAGAATGTCCCTGCCGAAAAGAATAGAAGTAAACAAACTCAGACAGATGTGAATGAAGGGGACAGTAAGTTTGAGTTATCTGCATCTTTAAGGGAGGACATGAAAGGAAATACAGTGAAACAGAAAAGGAAGGATAAGGGCAGAAAGAAAACTGAGAGAAATGTGAATGTAGGGGACGGTAAGTTTGAGTTATCTCTACCTTTAAAAGAGGACACAAAAGGAGATGCAGAAAAACAGAAAGGGAAGGATAAGAACAGAAGGAAAACTAAGGAAAATGTGAATGCAGGGGGCAGTAAGTTTGAGTTATCTCCACCTTTAAAAGAGGACACAACAGTAAATGCAAATAAACAGAAAAAAGATAGAAAAAGTAGGCGTAAGCTTCGCAACAGAAGCCTTAATATGGAGGATAACGAAGACTCAAATAAAACTCACAAGTTTGCAAAACAAGAGCAGAAGAGTGTGTCAGGTAAACGTGAAGCATTGCCCAGAAAAGCAGAGCACAAGGATTATAAGCATGCAAGCCAAGGTCTTTCACAGGTATGGTGTTAACTATATCATGGTCCACAAATTTCATTTAATGATCAGTGACATTATAGCAATTAAATATATTGGAGTTCTCTGTTGTGCTTTTCCTTTGTTTTTTTGTCAGTCAAGCATCTTTTGATAATGAATTTTTAATGCACAGGAGACAAAAACAAATCAAACTCTAGTGTTGGGGATTGCTAATGGAAATTCGCAATCCCAACTAAAAGTGGGTAAGAAACAGCTTATGAAGAGGAAGTTAGAGGATCATACTGATACTATTTCAACCAATCAGAAGTCCAATAATGGTAAACGGCCAAATAAGAAAAAGAAGACCTCTACACGGGAGGTTGAGGATAATCTTGACAAGCTAGTTGCACGGTACCGTTCCAAGTTGTTTTCAGACAATTCAAAGAATGATTCGAAACAAACTAGAGGAGATCTAAAGAGATGGTTTGAATAATCTCTTGTGGCTGAATGAGGTTTTTCGCAGTGTATCTTGGCTGCCTGCATTTTGAATAGAAGGATATTTTTATGAGGGATGAAACATCACACTTCGTTTCTACTGTGCTTCCTCAGTCGTCTTAAGCACAAAGCCCAATTTTGACTTCTAATAGCTCCATACTTTGCTACAGGTTGGTTTATGCTCTGTGAAGAAACACTCGAGTTTCTTCTCTTGATGGATTTTCCTTTAAATAGAAATTTTTTGATATAATGAAGCCCTACTGTGGACATACTGGGTTATATCGGTTTAATTATAAGAGTCACTACTATATGGATAGGACCTATGAGATTATTTTATAAGGGTTGTACCCACATCAAAATTATATTAATAGTGTGTTCCCTGTAACTTTCTGTGTTACTAATTATTTTTTCTTTCTATATCACTGTTGTTCTAAGCCCTCCTTTCGAACCTGGTTTCATATTATGGGTCCTGTGGCTCAGATTTTATGTATACTTTCCATACGTGGTTGCCTTATCATTTTACCTCTTCAGTTCAGTTAAGTTCAAATCGTCGATTCCAACAAATCGACAACTTCATGTTGAGTTCATATTGCACTTCTCTACTAATCTCATCGAATATATATAATGTATGAAGTTTTTGCATAACTTTACTTTTACTCATAAATCAAAGATGCGCACATTGACTCTGCAGATTTTAGTATGTACTTGTTTCCATTGGTATTTAGGAAATAACCATAAGGTGATGAAATCTAAGTGGATCTCAGATTTTAAAACTCATATGCTTCTATTATTGTTTTTACTGTATTTCGTGTAAAGACCTGGTTTAGTAACTCTTCCTTTCCTACCACTTTGACTTTAAAAAGGTTATCCCTCTGTCGGCCTTCCACCCTAATTAATTTCGAAATAATTTCCTGTTTTTACACTTATTCATCACAGTAACTACTATAAATTTTAGAATAACATTCTTTCCAACAATGTTACTTACTTGTCTGATTGAATGCATGATAATTCGAACTGAAATATTAATATGTCCATACGCCTTGAATTAGATTCTTGTTAGAAGCATTGATGCCAATCTATAATTCATTAAAGAATGATTATTTCGTTTCTTTACTCCACATACTATTGCGTAAATCTTTATTAGTGTCGTTTTCTGTCGTTTATATCTTAACTGTATTTTCTCAAGATAAATATCTCGTTATATTTTCTTTCCTTGGTTAAATGTGTATTGTCAGTTTCTAATGTTTACACCATTAGTTTACATGTTCTACTCAAATCAAGTAAAAAGGTAATGAGAAGTACAATTCATGGGTCTCATTTATTAAATAGTCATTCCCACATTCTTATGCAGTTTCCAGTATCCACATTTCATGCTAGTGACTTTTCGTACTGTCCCTAAGCAAATATATTCCAATGATGCAATAATAATCACTCATACGGTGAATTCAAATATGCATTAATTATCTCTTTAGCCCCTGCATAACTAGGATCCCTCTATATATATCAGAATAAGCTCTTAGATGTTATTCTTTCCCAATATCAATTTGTTCTATTTAAAAAGCATATATTGGCGCATAGGACGAGTATGGAATATTTTAATTCCTAAATCTATTCCTTACTGGTTAATTCTGTGACTCGTGTATTTATTATACAATTTTATTTCGTCCACAAAGAATCACTGTCACTAGCCCCCTAACTGGTACATTTGTAATTTCTTGAGAATCACCATTAAAATTACCAAAAAATAATAAACATCTTAGTGAAATAATTACAAGATTCTTATATCAGATTCCTAATATAACCAACTACTTAAGTAGCTTCCGAATATTAGAATTAATTTCTGCCACAACAAATTACCGTGTTCCTCTACAATGCAAAATTCAGTAACTAATTAATCAAATATGTTTTTTTTTTTCCTGGAAAAAAAACGTAATTTTATTTCATCAGTTGAGAACAAAATTACATTTAGTAAAAACCACACAACTGTGATTTGCCAATCAAATGAAAGAGTTTGTTGACAAGACATAGAGGTCTTCAGTCAAAACAAAGGCATGACTGCTGTAAAAAAACATGAAAAAAAACCAGTGCAACAGCATTCACTGTCCAACCCAAAAAACTATTAGTTGCTGTCCCTTCAGTCCCACTGCTATCCAGCCAGCAACAGTGGGCTGTCCAATAAAACGATACGCTGTCCCATTCCAACCTCAACTGTCCAAATTGCCGTAGCCACTCAGACAGTCCAAAAGCAGAATTCTCTGCCCCAATAGTTCAAAAGAGACAAAGACTGCAAACCACCCTATACCAACAGGGTTGTAGTAAGGTGACAACAGGGGAACGAAACATCCCAGCAGCGACCAAAACAATACATTCATCCATGAGGGGAAATGAAACATCCCAGCAGCCACCAAAAACAAAACATTCAAACCTCGAGGGGAACGAAAAACACTTGCAGGCTCGTGCTCCCATCCTCATAATAATCTTTGCTGTAAAATCATCGGCCAACATCGCAGGGAAGAAACTCCAGCATACCTTAGACTCTAAAAACACCCCGGCCTATGGAATAATACAAAACCATCGGCCAAAGAAAAAAACACCAGGCTGCTCAGTCGAATAGGGAGGGATGGAAGTACTCCGAGTTTCACCATCCTTGTGCTCTATAATCTTCCAGGTCCTCACAGCCAGCTGTAGCCCCACCTTGGAAGCACAATCCGCATCACCATTGTTTTCCCTGTAGATATGATGACAGGAGAAAGTGTCGAAAGTGGGGAGGATCTCCCTTATTGAAGATAACAGATTTTCAAGGTGAAGAAGTCTACACTGCTGTATGCCCTTTGCCCAATTTATTACATTTATAGAGTCCCCAAAAAAGTTTAGAATCCGGCACCCTTTCTCAGCAGCAAAGATCAGGAGAAGCTTGAGACTCAAAAGCTCAGCATAGTTATTTGAGCCTTCCGCAAGCCCCAACAGAGAGCTCAAAGTAATGCGAGTCAGAAAAAAAGAAGAGCCCCTCCCCCACAGGGATTATTCTGCGCCGCCCCATCAAAAAACCCCATGGGATCTCCCTATCAATCTCCAATTCCAGTAGTTCCCTTTGTTTTGTAGCATGGATATGTTGAGGAAACGCAGAGAGGAATCCAATAGTTAGAGCACCAATGATTTCAAGGGTACAAGCAATATCTTCAAAAATAAGTTTATTTCGCGCCAACCAGCATCCCCAGATGACAATAAGAGGCAGGGCTCTGTGATTTGACTTAGCTGTAGAAGCCCACCATGAGTCCAAGGAATGAGTCACTGAGCGACCCTCCCATCTGCACGGGAGACACAACAATCTAGAGCATTCCAACCACACCCCTTTAATGAAAGAACAATTGAGAAATAGTTGATTGCTAGATTCCTCATTTGATTTGCAGAGGACACAACACCCAGGCCCCTGAAAGCACCTTCACTGCATATTGTCCCAAGTTGGGGCCTTATTTTCCAAGACACACCACATAAAGAGGCAAGTCTTAGGAGGGCAATTGAGCTTCCACAGTTTCCTACACCACCAACGCTCATCCCCAAGAAAATCCCCAACACTCAGCTTTATGTAGCCCGCCTTGGGAGAGTAGATCCCCGAAGGATCAAAGTCCCAAACAATCTCATCCTCCCTCTTTCGAAGCAAAATATGAGCATGTTTTAAAGCACGAATGTACAAAGCCTGTTCCCTTTCATCCTGATCATCCAACCTAAAAGAGGAGGCCAATTGCCAAGACTGAAGCCAAGGCTATCTTTGAACCGACTCGGCAAGGTGGAAAAGAAAAGTAATCCCCCACTGCCTCAATGCCTCAATAGTTCGCCCCTGAAGAAGGTGCTGTTGAGCACTGCCCATCCATGGATCCTCTCCAACTCTAAACTTCTTGCCACTGCCCACATTCCAGACCAGGTTAGATTCCAGAATATGAAAAGACTTAACCAAAGCCTTCCAAATCATCGACCCTCCCACATGAGACTTCCTAGGATTCCTAATCCAATCCTCAATGGACATTGGTGTAATATATTTATGAGCAATCACTTGGGTCCAAAGGCTGGCCGAATTGATGAGCCTCCATCCACACTTAGCTGCAAGGGCCTGAGAAAAGAGGAAGATATTTTTCAGTCCCCAACCCCCCAGCCCTTTTGGCACATCAATTTCTTCCCATCGAACCCATGGGGTCACCAAAGTGTCCTTCCTCCCACTCTAAAGAAATCTAAAGCAGATCCGTCGAGCAACTTCCAGGATGCCTTTAGGAATCCAAGAGAGAGACAACCAATACACCAGAACAACGTCCAACACCGACTTCACCAAAATCAACCTCCCAACTCTAGAAAGCCATTTGTGGCTCCACACTTTTAACCTCTTTGCCAATCTTTCCAAAAGCCACAGCCAATCTTGTTTCTTATAACATTTGGTTTTAAATGAAACCCCAAATATTTCAACCTAACATCTAAACCAACAGTATTATAAGGAAAGATCCGCAAAAACTCAAGCCGCTCCTCATCCCTCAAAAGATGAGTGGTAATGGTTGATTTACCGGCATTCACCTCCATACTAGTAGCCTTGGAAAACAGGTCCAAGATCTCCCGAATAGTATGAGCATCCCTCACAGAGCCAGAATAGAAAATTAAGACATCATCTACAAAAAGGTGTGTAATAAACAGATTTGGGGCAATCTGAATGCCCTTAAAAGAGCCTTGTCTCTTAGCTTCCTTAAGGGCGCTACTCAAAACCTCCGCAACTAATAAGAACAAAAGAGGAGACAGGGGGCAGCCTTGGCGAAGCCCTCTTTCAACATGAAAAAAAAGGGGAGGCCGCCCCATTAATCGAAACAAAGGAAGAAACTGTTGTAATACAGTGCATAATCCACCTGATAAAACCGATACCAAAGCCAAGATGTGTCGAAAGCATACGAATATATAACCAACTTACCCGATCATATGCTTTGGAGAGATCAATTTTCAGAACCGCTCCTTTGAGATTCTTGGTCTTCAGATTGTGGATGCCCTCTTGGGCTGCCCCAATGGCTTCATGGATTTGCCTCCCTTCGAGAAAGCCAAACTGTTCGCCAGAGATATGAGTTGACAAAATGCTCTTAAGTCTTCTAGCAATAACCTTAGAGACCACCTTATAAATATAGTTGCACAAGGAGATAGGACAGAAATCATTCACGGAAGAAGGATTGTCAACTTTTGGAATTAAGGCAATGAAGGTAGTGTTGAAACAAGTAGGAATCCTCCCAGATACTCTGGTGTCTTCCACCACTTTCAGCAAATCCGCACCAAACAAATCAAAAAGTTCCAAAAAGAATTCAATTGACCAGCCATCTGGCCCAAGGCTCCTGTCTTTTTGGAAGCTTTGAAGCACATCCTTTAATTCCTTCTCCAACACCTCTTCCATCAAAGATCTGTTATCTTCCTCCTCCACAAACCTCGGGAACAACTGAGAAACTCTAATAACTTCCGCTATGGAGGCCTGAACATGAGCTTTAAAAAGGGCCTTGAAATGATCTACCCCCAACTTTGCCTTCGCTTCAAAGGAAGAATGTTCCGCTCCCTGCCCATCAATCAAGATCCAAATAGTGTTAGTTGCCTTCCTACCTCTTGTGTAAGCATGCATTTTTTTTGTATTATTGTCCCCACTTGCCAGCTAGGTAGCCCTGCTTTTCAGCCTCCAAGATTCCTCCTTCTCCAAAAGGAGAGTGTTCCTTCTCCCTTCCAGACGAACAAGAGTGTTCTTTACCTCATGAGACAAAAAACCCCCTCCATCCCCTTCATAAATCATGCGAACTTTCTGTTCCACCTGCGTCAATTCGCTGTCCTCCCTCAGCCGCTTTGCCATTGACCAATCCTTGATGGCACCCTTGAGGCACTTAATATTATCAACAAATTGATATGCAGCGGAGCGAGTACTACCAATGCTGAAAGGGATCCACCTGGAGTGAACCAAAATTTTAATAGACTCATCCTTGAGCCAAATCTTATTAAGCTTTAAAGGGTTGGGGGGCTTCTGAGGCCTGATTTTAAACTCTATAAAAATAGGAAAGTAGTCCGAAGCACCACCACATCCGATCCACTGCCTGATTTGAAAAACCCTGTCCACAACCTGTTCTGCCACCTAAAAACAATCAAGTCTCTTCGCAACTCGACCTTCTCCACATCTGTTGTTCTTCTAGGTAGGTTTGAGCTTGATGGGCTCAATGTCCAACAGAAGACTCTCCTCCAATTTCTGGGTGAAATAACTAGTCAGAGAGTCAGCATGTGCATCGGGACCCCAAACCTCCGACTATCCCAGTGAGAAGTTTAGATCCCCACCCAAGATCATCGAGTCCCCTCTGAGCAGAGGGCTGCTAAGAAGAGAGTCCCAGAAAGGGGTCCTATTTTGATAAGGACCATAAATATTAAAAATAGTGAATTGTTCTCCTAAGTCCAATGCCAAGAATTTAAATCCCAGGACCGACTCCATACCCCAAGAGTTCAAAGACTTAATAGTTCTTTCATTCCACCCCACCGCCAGCCCACTTGAATGCCCTCTGACATCGAATGTTTCCAAAAACCACCCTGGCAGCCAACTTTCCAATCTTGTTTTTACCGCATCTCCTTCTCCTAAAGTCTCTTGTAACAATATAATATCTGGGTGTTCAAGAGAAATCACCCTAAAAGAAGTTGATTTTTTATGGGGACCTGCAAAACCCCTGCAGTTAAAGGACATAATCTTCATCAAAAACCTATTTCCTGGGTTCGACTTGCTCTAAGCGCCTCTCAATAGATCGCTGTTTCCCATCGTGAAGATCCATTTTAGCCCTATTCTGAGCCCTAGCCAAATATGATATCCTACCCCTTCCTCGAGAAGTCGGGTACTTCCCCTTTCCCAACGCTCCATTTTTTTTTTTGTACTAGACCTCAGATAATAACCGGAATCCGAAGAATTTGATGATGAAGGGATAAAAACCAACTCCCCTTCGATGGGATCGGGATCCAAAACCTTCACAAAATCAACCGACAAAATAGAAAGAGAAGAGGTAGGACGAGGGAAACCAGAGCAAAGTGAGTGGTTCTTTAAACCCTCCATCCAATCCAAGCCAAAGACCGAGACATTATTGAAGAAAAAATTTAGCCTCGGGGAAATAGGGATAGATCCCATGAGGGAAGGCTCCATCTGTTTCAGCGCAACCAATAGCTTTCCAGCATCCCCATCCACTGAGAGACTTCCCCCTCCTCCACAAGACAACTAACATCCCTCTCAGCACTAACCGAGGCACTACCAAGGTCGAGTGGGGTCGTAGGCCGAGGAGAAGGTAGTCCCGAACCTACCCCCTTCGAGCCCCTCCTCCACACCTCTGAAAGATTGCCGGACATTAAAAAGGCGGAAAGAGAGCCTACAATCAGAGGCCGAATGGCCATAGGAATGACATCTTCTGCATCTAAAAGGCACATTTTCATAATCCAACACCTGCTTAATCTCATATTGCCCCCACCTAGAATTCAAGGATTCTGCAAGACCTTCTCTTATGTTTATATTAACAAGAATCCGAGCCACACGCCTTTGTTTAGTCTCCAGAAAGGAGAGGTCAACATCCATAAAGGACCCGAGGATATTTCCAATGCTCTTGAGGTGTTCCTCAGACTAGTAATCGAGAGGAAAACCAGGCAACCTTACCCACAAAGGGACCGAATCCACCCTCTCCCTACTAGCATCAAAAAGAGGATGCCAGGGCTTGAGAAGCAAAGGAGAGTGGTCGAAAGCCCAGCTCTGTTGCAGCACACACTGCACATGATCTGCATGCAAGAAATTGAATGCGAACCACCCCCTCGAAAGAGTCACAACCTCAGGCACATAACTGATAGCTTCCCTCTAGCTTGATTCAACCCATAAAACCACTGTTTTCAGAGAAAAATACCTCTCAGTGACCTTTCCCCCCAGAGTCCTGTTAGTCATTTGGATCACCTGCCCCCAACCAATATCTTCTCGCAACACATAATTATAACCCACCACCTTTAATTTAATCCACTTCTTTCTGCTGTGTTTACCAGTTCCCCTCTTGGCATACATCCCTTCAGCCTCACTGACTTTGCCAGAGGCCTTTCCCCCTACTCCCTTAGGACCAGGATAGCCACACTGCTTTGAATATCCAAGATGACTAGCAACAGACCCCAGTTCCTCATTCCACTTTGCCGACCCCCCACACTACAACTTAGGAGAAGGTATTGTTTCAGGGCCCCATTCCGATCAGAAACAGACCCCCCGCCCTTAAACTCCCCTCCCTGAGCTCCTTCGAAAACGACTGGAGCAGACCCATCCTCTGCCAACCAATGTTGAAGATGCTCCGCTTCAGTGCAACGCTGCAAATTCTACGCCTGTAGCCCATTTGCCCCGATCCGAAAAGCCCGCGCATCTCCATTCAAACCGACACCATCTACCTTCCCTCCTTGAACGCCTTCGAAAAACGCAGAAGAAGACCCGTCCTCTGCCAAACAATGATGTAACTGCTCTACTACAGTCCAAACCTGCATCCCTTGCACCTGTAGCCTGTTTGTTTTGATCACAGAGTCACACGCTTTTCCATTCAAATCTTCTCCAAGCGAAGGTGCCTCCATATTTTCCCCCCTTAGGATGCATTACCATCAAATATGTTATCCTTGCATTTACATATTTAGTAAAGAATAACATCTATGTCTAGTTATTCATATTAAAGGAATAAAGGCGTATGTTAAGTGATATAACAAGGATATTACAATCATAATCATCGACCGAAACTCAATTAAGCCAACCACTTAGGAACCAAACTCAGTTTTTTCCACCCAAACTTGGAACTGATATCCTCAAGTTCACCCCTTTGCTGAGATGACTTTGCCTCGGGATTCAAAAACCTGTTGGTGATCCCTTCACTAGGTATTTATTACCCTTATTTCATGATAAATTTTCCGTGAGAAACATCCCGCTTTTGTGGAACTTTCTATCCACTTTCCTAGGCTTTTCCATAAAAGCCCAACTTTCTCTCCCACCATGCTTTTAGGCTTTTCTAAGATTAGCATCTTTCTCCAGTTAAGAAACTTCATTGATCTTTCTCTCCTATCCATTAAGCTTATCTATAGTTTTATGTGTTTTAATGTTTTTTTCCAAGCTTAGCTAAGCAACTTAATGGATCTTTCTCTCCTATCCATTAAGATTATCTAGAATTGTTATCATGAAATTATTATCCAATCTCATTAAAAAAATGGGATTCCATTTTGTTTTCTTCGAGAAGTATCAAATATTTGAGTGTTTCATTCCCAAGTATTTCCGCCCCCACTTCTACTGATTTATTAATTCAAATTATTTATTTACATAACCATATCATTGTTTGTTTTTCATGGATTTTCTCCATTATTCCTACTGACATAATGTTGTCTTAAAATAAATTTATTACATCAACAGAGGGATATTACATAAAAGAACACTATAATTGAAACTAAGTAACAAATGTTTAATAGATAAAGAAAATTTATTAGTAATGTACAAAAATACTAGATGAATTTTAGTTTTAGCAAAAACGGAATTCTTACAAAAATGTTCAAAGTACTTTTTTCATTGTAATTGTTGTCGCGAATCTGAATCTGAATGTCTAAGGGTCATATGTTTTCTGGAAATTAAAAAAAAATGCTTTTAGTTATAGTACATTAGAAATTTTTGCCCAAAAGCAATGGGAACACCAAAAAAAAAAGCAGTTGCGTTGTGTAATGAAAATATAATCGAAGTACAATAAATAAAATAGAAATGTGCCTCTTAGAAGAGTTATGATTGTCTTTAACGATATTTGTTATGCTTGTATTCATTTTTGCTGCTATAATGATATGAGTCAAATATACAAAAATAAGAAAAATAAGAGTTTTTAATTCCATAGCATGGAAGTAACTAAAAAGTAAAAACCATATGATATTAACATATTTTGTGCAAACATTTTTTAGTATGATCACATAATATACTATTTAAAATTTGTACATCATTACCATAGAAATGTCACTAATACTACATGTTTTGAAGTTTCGTTCTAAATGATAGTCATGGTTTGAAATTCCGAGAACAATATCGTACAACCCAGATGAGAATTCTATTTGTAACTAGCTCTTATGACTTGTGTTTGTAACATGTATGCTAAAACGATTGCATGAAAAAAACTTGGCGAATGCTTCTATGAGCAACACAATGAAAATTAGTAAGTGGTATTTGACATTAGCATATTAATATTAAACATATGCATTAGACACTTAAGACAATTGGACTAGTATATAATAGAAATTGTAATAATAATAATAATAATAGGAAACAAAATAATGTTGGACTATAGATATTTAAGTTTAATGCCTTTCCTTAAAAAAAAAAAATCGATGCCACAGGATCCTAGATGAATTTACATAGCTGTTTTGTTTTTATTTATTTTTGTTTTATGCCTCGTTAAGAAAGAATAACAATTTAGAATAGATTCTATAGCCCAATTGTGAAGAGTATCAATGTTTTTTTTTTTAAAACTTTTGAATATTAAACGTTTATTTGTAAAATTAAATCAATGTATTCAACGAATCAACATAAAAACGAGACATATATTTTCCTAATTGTGATGATTGTTCACAAAATCGAACTTGTAATTAATGTTTTAAAGTCTCATAAGACCTAAACCAAAGAAAGCACCTATATATCTCTAATAAATATAGAGCTAGTTTCTCAATATCTAGAAGATGTAGATTAAGATCCAAAGCCAATACCTTGATCAACTTCTAACCTATGCACATTACGATTTTCTGCAAATTCGATAGAAAACGAAGATGGCGCCGAAGATGGACCCATCAATAGCACTATGGAGGAAGTGCTTGAGCTTGTAATTGAAGGGCTCACACGACGCAGAGGCCATTGGTGAGCTTGACCCCCGTATTCAATGCCTCTTGATTTCAAAGATGTAGGCAACATTCACCGGACATGCAGATGTGTAGCTATTTGTGACCATCAATTTTTGTGACAAGAAATGATATTATTAGTGATATTTTAAGTGTAAATAATCTTATGTTCGTATTGCTTAATATGTTTCAAACTAGGCATATGTGCACAAGTGCAGAGTAAATCTATTGTGCAAAGGAACCTTTTAATGTGCGGATGGCCCTAATTAGCACACAAGGCTTGTATTGCTAATAGTTTAGTATTAAATAATGCATATTTTCTCAATAATATTGTCTATGATTAGATTATTGATAATAATTTACTTGAAAATAATGCATACTATTGCTATTCAATTGAGTATATATTTCAACATTAAAAATGCATACTTTATGCTTATATTCTTAGTCATATTTTAGTTGTAAATAATGTATATGTTCATATTTATGAATATGTTTCAAATTAGGCATTTGTGAGGAAGTGCAGAAGAAGCCCATTGTACAGAGAAGGCTTTTAATGTGCGATTCCCGGAACTTGGCACTAAAGGATTTTATTGCTATTACTTTAGTATTAAACAATGCATATTTGTTGTTCGCAATAGAACCAAAGCAAATGCTGGACCTATACAATATCGTTTATTTCTATAGTTATATTACAGAAATAGGTATGTTTATATTAATTCAAAAAGGATCCGAGGCGTATGCTCGGTGATTGTAACACTGGGGACCCAATGTCTAGGGCGTTTCTGAACAAGCAAAATTCGCCTACTCTATTTCTTACATTTAGTCTAGCAATTTCCCAATGACTAGAAAACCTTCTAATGCAAACAAATTGCTGCAGCAAGAGGAAAAAATACATGACAGGCTAAGGCAAAGGGTCCCATGATTCCCCCTCATCGCAGAGGAGGGATCCCACATGCAAAGAGACAACAATGTTGGCCTCAAGGTCTGCTTCGGTGTTATTTTTCCATAGGACATGAAAGAACTGAAGTTTGTCAAATGACTCGATCAACTTCTTAATACGATCGAACAACCGTTGCAAGTGGAGGTCTTTAGGGACAGATTTTGTCACAATCCGGCCAATGAGATTTTATGAATATCCAATGGCTCGAGCCTCCTTGATACCATGTTTTTGTAGCTGTTTCAAGCATTGGAGGAGTGCCATGGTTTCCGCTTGATTGTTCGAAGAAAGCCCCAAACCCCAGGCAAAGTGGGAGATGATTTGGTTTGAAGGGAAACGAATAATTCCTCTGCCTCTGGCCTTCCACGGATTCCCCTTTGCTGTGTCGTCAAAAAACGTAGTGTGGATATCTGATCTGCTTCTCCATTTGTCGAAGTCCTCATCCTCTAACATGATTTTCCATTCTTCTCTGCCCTTCTCCATATTTTGTCCCGTGGGAAGATTTATACCCAACTGCTGACACCACTACCTGCATTGCTGATTTAAGCCACTAGCCCACTTTTGGTTCACCTTGGCCTGCATTATTTCTTTGAAGGGACTTTTAATTTTCACATAAGTTTGCAATTGGTTTAGGGCCTTCTCTTGAAATATCCGGTTGTTTCTTTCAAGCCATATCTTCCAGAAAATAAGCTTTGGGATAATCATCCATCCAACGAAGAGCCAACCTCGCTCGGGGAAGGACTTAGGGAACAAGTCTCCCCAAAAAGACAACAAGTTTGTGGTGTTGGATGGGAGGTTGGGGCCGCTGTTCCAGATCGGCAGAAGTTCATTCCATATGTACCGAGCATAGCTGCACTCGAGGAAGATGTGAACCAAGGATTCTTGCTGCTGCTGACAGAGTGAGCACCGAGAGGGGTCGTGGAAGCCTTGGCGCTGCAAATTTTAAGTAGTGAGGATGCTGCTGTGCCCCAGCTTCCAAGTGAACATGTCGATCTTCGGGATGATTTTGACCTACCAAATCCCTTTCCAAATCGCAGCGTTGCGTGGAACATAGGGGATGAACATTAGGAGAATTTTGAGGTCTAAAATGGGCCTCCTAAGGAAATACTAAAATAATAGCTAAACCAATAAAATAATATTTATGAATTTTCAATTTACTTTTTGCACCACAATCCATGTAACCATAGTTAAATTGAATTCAAAAGTTGTACCAAAATAAAATTAATAAAAAAATTATATTGATGTGACTATAAATAAGAATGAGTTTTTCAAGAAAAATTAATTATCATTGAACAACTAATGCATTTGTCCTTTGTACTTAAATAACTTAAAATAAAATATAAATATAAATTTATAGATTCTTCATTATATTATATGATATTAATTAAAATTTGTATTATTTAAATTGTATAATAACATGTAATTAATATACTATATAAAAATAATATAATATAATAAATGTATAGGGATATGCATTGTTGCTTTCAAGAAATATGAAATGACACTAATATATTTTTATTCAAAAAGTGTGAAATGACATTTATTATGAGTACTTTACTTTGACTTTAAAAGTACTTAAATCACTACCATGGTTAACCATGAGTTTTTATCCACCATTGAGAATGTGACAAGTAAGTACCTTTAACTCAATCAATGCCACCTCAACCATTAGGGATGATGTCATCCCCTAAAATGTGATTGGTTCTCATAAAGTGAATTTTGATTGTACATTTTCCTTAGGAGGCCCATTTTAGACCTCAAAATTCTCCTAATGATTTAAGACATCTGTAACCTTCAGTTGCGGAGTAGCATCCCTTCGAGGAACCCCAATCCCTTCTGTATTTTTTCCTGGCGTTTAGAGGGGCTTTCCCAGTTAGCGCCACCATGAATTTGGCCCAAGCTTGCTCCATATGAACATGTATCTCTATTTTCTGCCACCTTGCCCAGTTGTTTTTTTCCCAATCTGAGATGTCCCACAATGTGAAATGACCATCTGCGATCATCCACATTTTTAGTTCCAGCAACTCAAGATCCTCCCCAATTTATTCCGCCTTCATGATTCTGTCCTCCCACAGTCTGATCTGCTTCCCATTGCCTGGAATCCAAAACAGGTGGTCACGCAGGAGCGAGAGGGCACGTTTACACAGTTGATGAATCTGGGAGCCTTGACAATTAGTTTGGAAGTTCTCCAGGCTGCTTAGACGCCTTCCAAAACTATATTTTTTACATAAAGCGATTTGTGCCCATCCAGGATTCCTTGCAACCCGCTGCCATAATATCTTGTGCTCCCTGAGATATTTTATGTGAAGACCACCTTCCAACAGCGACAAAGCTATCTTACTCCAACTGATCAACATAATTCTCGTATCGTTGTTCTTTGCTCCCTTCCAGAAGAAGGAACGAATGGATTTCTCCATCTTGCAAAGGATGCCCACAAGAGCCAACAATACGAAAATTTGAAAAATTGGAAGACTTTTAAGTACAAACTTAATAAGGACGATCTTACCTGCCAGATTGAGCCACGACGTGCCCCAGGCTTGCATTTTGAGCTTGAATTTTCCCAGCAAGGGGAGCCAGTCTCTCCCACTCAGACGTCCTTCAAATATCGACAGCCCAAGATAATTGAAAGACCCCCATTTTGTGGATCCTTTGAAACCCAAAATCATAGTGATCGTGCTTAGCTCGAGGCTAGATAGGTTCCAAGCGCAGATGAAGCATTTTCTCGTATTAAGTTCACTCCCAGACTCTAGGCAGTAGCTATCTAGCTCCAGTTTGAAGCGGGAGGCCGAGACAGCGGAAGCACCCCCAAGGAGAATGGAGTCATTTGAAAATAGAGCATGATTTATGTCTCTGACTCCCCTGGCGATCCGAAGACCCATAAGCTCTTACTCGATTTGTCTTTTCTCCAGCATAAAACTGAGGATAGAGGCTTGAATAGAAAAGAGAAGAGGGGATAAAGGGCATGCCTGCTTTATCCCACGACTAGCCTTGAAGAAGTCTGCATCACGCCC
>CM076579.1:1134616488-1134740690 GCA_034641835.2 Pinus albicaulis
AAGAGATGAGATGGAATGGAGTTAGGGAAAAATATGTAAAAAATTGGGGAGATAGGATGGTGAGTTAGTAACACAATTTAGGTGAAAAATTTGGAAGTGGGTATGGGAAAGAGGGAAAAAGGGTCAAAACACAGAGTTAACCTAGTTATATCTACAAAAACGTAGTGAGGATTAGGGTTTGAGTGAAAATGGGGGTTGTGAAAGGTATGAATGATATGGAGTGATTTGGTAAGGTATATGAGTTATGTGTGAAGGTTATTAGGTGATAAAACGAGGGGTTTTATTACTGAAGCAAGTAAGACATCAATGAAGCCAAAAACATAGTTGAAAACCCTAGAAGAGGAAATCCATAGTTTGCTAAAGAAATTGAACTGAATGAGAGGTGAGGAATGTTCACTTACTTACTTGGAAGCACCTAAAACTTGAGAAATAATGAACTAACCGTTATGATGGATTTTTGGAGCTTGTATGCTAAAAACGTAGCAAACTACCAGAAGCGTAGCGTTGCTGCCCCAAAAGCGTAGCGAAGAGCAAAAACGTAGCGCGCAACAGTTTGGATAAGTTTTTGGCTGTTGTCTTTGATATTTGGATGGTTGTGGAGAGTTGTGAAGATGAGAGAGGAGCTCTTTTGAAATCCAAAGGATGAAATGAACTCAAAAAGATTCATTTCCATTTATAAGTTACAAAATTTGCTCTTGTCTTTAGTGAAATCATAAGAATTTTGAGAAAATTTTCTTTTTGAAAAACTTTGACCATGTAGCATACTTCTTGAAAAATGACAAGTTTCCTTTGTTTTATTACCTATATTTGCTAACTCCCAATGAAGGTGACTTGACTAATGATAGTAACCTCTATTTTCCTTTCTTTCATGACATCATATTATGATGAAAAAAACAAAATAAGCCCTAGACCATGACCTAAATGAGGGTATGTTAATTGATATATGACCCTAGATTGATGATGAATTACATGAACTTGAATTTGATGATTACCATGAGTGGGTGGAGGGAGAAACATATGATCTAGAAAACATCCAATGAATAAAATTTATTTGATAATTTATTTGAAAACATGAAATTTTTACCAAGGAATTCTACCAAGTAAGCTTGAAAGAATGTATTTGATAACTAAACATTTAGAAACTAACATTGGCTCCAAATGGGGATGGCAGCTCCTTTAGGAGGTGCCAATAACACCATGGACCAAGTAGCCTCATCCATTGGGAAATGGAGTCAAAACTGGAAACTGAAATAACTTGAAAAACTGAAATGATTAATTAAAATATAAAATGACTTTGACTCGAAAACTGACTTGATTTTTTGAATTTTAAAAAGGAAAACATCAGTTGATCATAGAAGCCTCATGGCCTTCTCCTCGGGCTTCAAAATTCTATGAAAACTTCTGATACAGGAGCATCATGGTTCTAAAAATTTGTACATTTAGTAGAATATATGGGGTCTTATGTTTTTCAAAACAGTTGGTTTCCTAAGTATTTAATTAATATAATTTTCAATGTTTTGAGTGATTTATGTGAGACATTTAGAATAGGATTTAATTACATATTGAGAGGCATATTTGTAAATTTTCTCGAATGTAGGAGAACATGAGTGATTGATGAGTGATTAGTGTGAGTTGAGATATTCTAAAATATTGTAAATATTAGATTAGAAAGTAGTTCATGATTTTTTGGATTTGAAGAGGATCCTTAGGATTTAGTTGAATGTTGAGATACTCAAGGGATAAAGAAGAGATTTTAGGGATTAATTGAGGACTTAGAGGATTCTTAGAAATTAGTTGAGAAGATTGAGGATCTGAACCAGAATTGTTTACAAATCCTTTTGTATATATTTGTAAAGCCTCAAACGCACAAAGGAGGAGAAAAAAAAAAGAGATATTCTTAGAGAGGAAACTTAATTTTAAGCCTACGAGCATAGAGAGAGAAGAAGAGAAAAGGGCCATGTAAAAGGTGCATGAGGACAAAGCTAGATTGTAAACAGATTTTGCTTGTATTTTTATAATTTGTTTGTTTAATGAGAAATCGAATTTCATTTTGACTATGTGTCATTTATGTTATGTGCTGAGTGATCCATAATAGAAAGAATTCGATCATGGAAAATTTTAGGGGCTAATATTCGCGGGTTGGCTAATTTTCCATGCTTTTTCGAAAAAAACTATTCGCTAATTCCCATTTTTTTTTAAAATTGATTCACCCAAATTTTATAGTATAAAAACATTTTACCCTAAAAATTGCCAAAAATATATATATACTAATATAAAATTATTACAAAGCTAAATATTTTTACAAAAACAACATTACAAAATTTACAATTCACATATTGGGGACTACTGAGATTCTCCAAGTTTTTAAACTTGAAGATAAATGTCCATCCTTAAAATTTTCCCTGAATTCGAT
Organism: Pinus albicaulis; assembly: GCA_034641835.2. Lineage (NCBI taxonomy): Eukaryota > Viridiplantae > Streptophyta > Pinopsida > Pinales > Pinaceae > Pinus > Pinus albicaulis. Next base: position 1,134,618,902 of record CM076579.1, read on the forward strand.
ATCAGTGTAATAATTCCCTGTAAAAAGTTCTAAATGAATGAATAAATCTTAGTGTGTGATAGAAGACTTAATGGCTAGATAGAATCTGTATGATTCCAGTCGGGGAGTTAATTAGTTGTGAATGAAGCTAATGGGAGCAAATGTGTGCAGATAAAATTATGTGCAGGTTGAAAGGAATAAAACACGAATTATGGCTTTAAATAGTATGAAAAGGTGTACACCGAATGTGATAACTCTAGATAAGATTTAATAACAAGAACAAACGTAGGAGGAGTAGCATGGAGGAAACAGAGTTGTAGAGCAGTGACAATACAAAGCAGAGAAATCAACTAAGGCAGAAAAGACTTAGAATAATTCCAAAGGAGGAATCAGACAGTGAGGATCAAATTGTAGAATTGAAGTTTTAATATTAAACGACAGAGATCACATCGCAAGGTAAACGATTTAAGTTGTGATGTGGTAAGTTGATAAAGTTGCGAAGTGGAGGCGTGTCGGGCGGAAAATGAAAGCGCACATCACAAATCTATGCTTATAGTATTTATGTGTTAAGGACTTCGCAAGTTAAACAAAATAACTTGCGATGTGGTAAGGATTGAAAGTTACGATGCGATAAAGGGAAGAGCCACGTGTCAGCACATCGATCCAACACATATCACACATCAATGATTTTAGAGTTTAGCATTAAGACATCGCAAGGTAAATTATTTTGGTTGTGATGCACAAGGACAAGATATGGCAGTGTGAGACGGTGCAGTAGGGCTTTTAGATCTGGAGAAGATCTATGGTGGATATTACATCGCAATTTCACATAGACATATGTATTGTTTAGTTTTTTTAGGTATTTGTTATAAATTGTGAACTACGAAGTGGAGATACCTACGAAATTCGATGAAGCTTAAAGTTAAATAATGCGATCCATTGTTGCACTAAGGAATAGTTATGTGGGACATAAACCACAGGTCCGCGAGCTTGTGTAAAGAAGTCGGCCACGATATAAAGGTAAAGTTTATGTATGAGCTTTAGAACCAAGGAACCACTTTTAAAATAAGCTTCCGCATGTGTATAAAATTTAATGTTATAAAGTGGGTTCTGTTGGTGAATTAAGGGTCTGAATAAAACAAAAGGATATATTTGGGATAACCCATATGGATGGGTGAATATGGAGTAGAATTGAATCCATAATGTTAATGTGGGTAATTGTGGGGTTATTTCCACTAACCATGCATCTTTGGATATTTGTGTCCTTATGGTTGCATAATTTGGTATCAGAGCCCTGAGTAAATGAAAATTGTTATAAATGAAGATTGTAGAGTTAAACTATGCAGAAGAAATTTGGTAGCAAAACAAAATAAGATTTAGCGTGATTGCGGATCAAAAGAGAAGAAGTAAGATTATAAATCTGAAAAGGTGGAGACAAGTGTAGAAAGAAAAGTCAAACAGTAAAATATGACAAAGTGATGGTTGTTTTCTTCAGGAGAATGGAGATTCACTCGAATGTGAAGAGTGGATGGAGACTGCTTGTGAAATCATGCAGGTATTTTTTTATTTAAATCTGATTTCAGTTTTTCAGGATAAAAGACAGATTGAAGATTGATAATTGCAGATAATGAAGTATCTTAGCAAAATAAGATCACAACCTTAAGAAGTAGCGATGAAAGAATTTGGTAATGATTTATGAGTGAAAGAAGAGTGTGAATAGAACCTAGTATTTCATTTGTGATTGAAATACAAGAGGACAGTTGTGTTCTCAAAAGTGCAGATGAGTTGAAGCCTAGAAGGAGTAGAGGAATTCTCAAGGAAAGTTCTAGAGAGAGCACAAGTGACCAAGTACAAAGGAAATCTTGGTGAGGTAAATATAGCAGGGAGGACTTTCTATTGCAGAGGCTTAAGTACAAATCATAGTGAGTGAGGAGCTCATGAAGATGAAGAAGAAGATGATTACTAATATTCATAGCAGAGGTTCGAGAATCAGCCACAAAGTGAATAAAGAAGATGACAAAGAAAATGGAATATGGATACAAATGAGTGATGAATAATATGAGAGAGAGAAAGTTGGGATAAATTTCCAACTTGCATTATTGATGGATATTTTGCAGAGAAATAAGGTAGATGAGAGGTATTTTTGGACTTGAGAAAGAAAGTGAAATGACATAGGCTACAAGAGAAGAGAAAGTAGTAGGTGAATCTACAGCTAATAGAAGAGATTAGGAAGATTGAGAAGATATTGAATGTTAAATTGAGGTTGGAGAATCTCAAAGGAGTTGAAATACAACAAGAAAAAGTTGCGGGAGATGAACAAGTTCTTTGTGAACTTGAATATGGAGCAATGATGTCTGAAACATCAGTTGAGGCTACTAAGCCTTATGATTTTGAAATTAACAATTTGTGTATGCTTGCAGGTGTAATACATGATTATGGAAAATATTTGGGTATTATCAAAGAAGAAGAAGAGGAGAGATAGAATTTGAATTATGTTTTAAAGAAAAAGGATGAGACAGTCATGTATCATGAGGAAGCTCATATAAAGTTGAAGGAAGTGTTGCACTAAAAATTGTCATTTTGACATTATGATATTTGTATGAGTTCATTATCACTCATACTTCCTCCTTTGCAAGTCTAACATATTAGTTCTTCATGTCAAGCCTTGAAAATAAGAGAAAAGTTCATAAAAATCTCCTTAACTTTGGTATCACACTTTCTCTTCATCTTGCCTGCGGTCCCACACCTAATTTTCATGACTCCTGCGTACCTGAACGTACTTTATCTATGTTATGGGTGCAGACCCCTATAAAAATTTAAAAAGGCGCAAGTAAACTCAAAAAGCTCACTTTTAGTAAATTGTAGAAGCCTCTAAAAAAAATCTTATGGTGGCAGAACCACTTTTTTGAGGTTCATGTATCCCTTACCTTAAGGAGCTAACCCCTTGATGTGAGGAGCTTATCCCTTTGAAGGAGGATTCTATCCCTTCATAGTTGGAACTGAAACCTCCTATTTTACACTATAAAAAGACGCATTGCGTAGCCTCAAGGGGAGTTCAAGCTTTAGAATTATTTGAGGTTAAGTGCTGTTGGGATTCAGACTCATTTAACTGAGATTTTGTGAGGACAGATTACATACCTCTATCTATCTCGGTTGGAAGAGTGCAAGGCTTGTCAGATTAGAGGATATTCCTACTTCGGACCCCGGGAAGGCCTGTTCAACATCAAGGCTAAGGTTGTAAGGTTTTCTTTATTCAAAGTTAATACAAATGAATTCATTTTTCTCAATAAGATGTTAATTAACTATTTATTTCATGGATTCCTTGATCACCATGATAGGCATGATTTATAATATTTAATATATAGGTGATATTTAATGTTTTCTTGTTTGTGACTAAAGGTCTATAAGGATATCTCCTTCAAGTGATCGAGGGACAACTACTTCGAACAAGCATTGGATCGATGGTAAGACCTTAACACCTTTATAGTATTCTTTTATAAATCACATATGTCTAGAGAATGATAGGTTTATTTGGATGTTTGTTGCTAGATTACCTTTTGGTACTAGGGAGATCGATCTTGTCCACAAAATTGATTTATCCGGTCAACAAATTGGCGACTCCGCTGGGGAAGGATTCTTGTTTTTTTGGTTTTTCTTTAATTTTGACTTGAGAAAATGATTTTTCTGGTTTTTGATTGATGGATACTTGCCTGGGTAGCTTAACTTTATGTTGCTTTTAAAATTTTTGAAATATTTTATGTTTTTCTTGAAATTTTCTGGGGACCGCACTTTGTTTTCTTGCAAAGTGCGCGAAGTTTCGGACTTTCCTTAAGTAACTAGTGCGGGACCGCACCTGTTGCTTCTAGGGCCTGTAGACCCTGTTAAATTTTTTGAAAAACTCCAGATTTCCTTTTCCATTTTATCTTTAATTTGATTTATGGTTTCTAATATCTACCCAGATCTGTATTGTCCCTGTCAAAAGCCTCTTGTGAGTGAGTTCCAACAGTATTTGTGTTTTAGGTGATTTTCTAGAAGTTTTGCATACTTGGATTGATTTTCACTTGGTCTCTGTAGTGACTCAAATATTGGAAGCTTGAAATACCTCAAATCACAATGGTATTTTTTTCTTCTTGATGAGTCTGAATTGGTTGTGAAATCCATCCTTTCTTGAGAAATAGATCTAGTTGTTTATTTGCAAATCTTTGAACAAACTTTGTTATAAGTTTTGAATTTCATTCTTGCAAAAGGAAACATATCTGGATGTTTTTTGATTTGTTTGTTATTTTGGAAAAATGAATCCTTAGTTTACTGAAAAACTAAGTAAAACATTCTAAAAAAAAAAATTAAAGCTTTTATTCAATTATATTTTCAAAGTTTTTAGATCTCAAAATTATTTTTTGTAGTTTTGGGTGCTTTTAAAATTTGTAGATCTCTTTTGAAGGAAATTTGTTTTTTGTAGTTTCAAGTCTTGAAAGTGAAAGGGATTTATTGTGAGCATTGATTATTTGTCTCGTTTTGAGTTCTTATTGAAAAGACAAAAATATTTTCTTCCATTTATTCTTCATGTTCAAAGAAAGAATTGTCTGTTAAAAATAATTTCATTCTCGAACTCTTTCTTTAGCTAGAATTTCATTGAAAGAAAACGAATTGATTATCATTTTTAGGTGAATTTTTAGTGTTTTTGGAAGTCGAGTCTTCACACCATCAAAGTTTCATTTCCATACCTATTGACTTAAAGAATAGCCCATAAAAAAAATGCTTAATTAAAATTAATCTAGTAATCTTTTATTTCTAGGGATCTTATCACCAATATAGCTTAGGCTAGTATCTTGGAGTAGGGAGTAATTAACTCTCCAAGATAGTAAAAACAAACAAGTAGATAAATCTTGCGGTAGGAAATAAATCTAATTGTAATTGGTACAATCTGGGAAGCTTCTCTTAAAGGAGTTAATCACGAGATCATGTCTGAACCTTCAAGACAATCAATTCTGTTTCATTGGGAAAGATAGAAGATTTGCGTGCATTACAAATGGTAAACCTTGGATTAACCATTATCGAGGAGCCTGGGGTCACTTGTCACTAAACCTCAGATTAACCATGTCGAGGAGCCTTCAAGGGGATTGAGCTTTGTTACTCTGCTCTTGTGCATGGAATCGAATCGTAGACTGTTCCCCCAGTTGTATTTGTTAATGTTGGTAACCTTAGTGTCCATAAGCTTAAGATTATTTCCTAAGGTGACGGCGAAGGAAAGATCTCACTGTACCTGGAGTAGATGTTGACTAGAATCACTTGGAATCTCTGGGGGGTTCTCTTCACACGAGATGGTTTTGTGAAGAAACTTGTGTCAGTCTGTTTCATTAAGCAGGTTGTCGGGGTAACTGTTCCAACCGCCCTTTCTGTATTAAATTTATACTAAGTTGGATTTCATCACCAACTAGTGTTTTTAGTACGAGAAGTTATTGTTTGTGTGTGGTTTGAACTCTTAGATTTTTTAGGCGTGTGATTTAGTTGTTTGTTTCTTTAGAGACTTTAGGTCTTTTTATTGAGATTTTGTTTGTTTTCATGTGATTGATTAATATTTAATCGTGGAAGAATTATCGAGATAGTCTCAGAGAATTTAGGGGAAGCCCCCTAAATATACACCAAGTCAGCTTGAAGGGCTACGTGCTCTAGTATCATCTAGTAGCGGTAGAATTAGGTTAACAGAAATTGGAAGTTCATCTATAGTTGTTCATCCTAATCATCAAATACCCACGACATAATACATTCAAGAACCGATTTCAGTTTCCAAAGTTACTGGTAGTATTTCTCCTTCCAGTGAACTAGCTGAAGAACCTGAAATTTCCGAGCGTGACACTGAAAATTCTGTTTTGGAAACATCCTCAGGATTTATTACACCAACTTCTAGCGATCTTGGTTCACCTAGGGTAAGAAATATTGTTACTGAAGATCTTTCATCTGGCCTCATTTCTATTGAAGAAATTGCTAGTCTAGACGAAGAATTATCTCTTCCCGAATCCCCTCAGTATTTAAATCTTAGGGAGCGTGAATCCATTTTCTACAGCCCTATTTAGAGTGACGCTTGGTATCTATATTTGACAAACTTTTTAGAAAACCCGAGTCTTTCTTTTTCTCCACCTCGAATTCCATTTCATCCTACGCCCAGAGGTTACTATCCTTCATCTATCATGGTAGGAGAGTCATCTATGTTTTCCCAAAAATTGGAAGAATTTTTACATTGTGGTCCTTTTGTTCCTTCGAGGTATCGGGCTCTTTCTGGTACTTTCTCAGGAGTAGCTCCTCGACCGATTGGAAAAGTATTACCATCTGGTATTAATGGAATTAAAACTGAAACGTCAAACACAGAGCAAATATTTATGATGTCTGGTAATATTCTGAATCCTCAACCCCAAGGTAGTCAGTGACCGCCAGGGGGACAACTTCAGGAAATTCAGTTACTGCTTGGGGGGAAACCTCAAGGTAGTCAGTGCCCGCCTGGGGGGCAACCTCAAGGCAGTCAGTTACCACCTCGGGGGAAACCACGAGGTAAATTTTTCCCAAGAAAAACTGTGGCACAATATTATTTTGGAGAACAACGTCAAGGACAGTACATACCTCAAGGTTATCAACCTTCAGGACAATACATACCCCAAGGTCAAACCCAAACTCAGTATGTTCCTCAAGGTCCTTATCAACCCCAGATTCAGTACGTGCCTTAGTGTTATCAACCTCAAGGTCAGTACCCAACTCAAGGTTTCCAACTTCCTTCTAGTCGATCATTTGTACAAGGAGCCGGAATTTTACCACTTACTTATCAACCCTACGTTCAACCAGGCTATGGTCCTTTTGTTCAACCTTCTATGGGACAATACCCTGGAATGAACATGGTGTGGGATCCGTCCCAAATTCAACAGACTATGCAACCTAATGTGCAGTTGTCTACTCAACCTGGACAACCTTTGGTTTCTGGTCCAACCCAGCAACCTGTCCAGCCTACTATTCAAACCCCTGAACCTGGTTCTGTTCAGCAGTCTGGGCCTAGTACACCTCAGACTCTACCTCAAACTACTGTAACTACTGCAACATATGTTCAACCTATAACACCTATCTCTGGAGTATCTGTAGCTATGTTTTCTTCTATCCCTGCATCCGTACAAATTCCTCAAGTCTTTGTACCCCAGTCAAGACTTTCAGTTCAGACTTTGGTCCAGATACCTGTGGGACAAGCTGGTACAAGTACGATTGTCACAAGTCAACCACAATTCACGTATCAACCATACTAGGGACAGTATCAATTTAGTACCATTTCACAAAACCCAGTTTATTAGTACCAATCATACCCTAGCTATACTTATCAATAGCCTCAACAACCACAATTTGGTCTGGTTAATCCTGGTTTCCCGGGAGGTTACACAATTCCTAATGCAATTCTGATTCCTAGCTATCCTGGGTATCCTCCTCCTGGAACTGCTCTTGCTACTCAAGGTTTTTGCGACCCTAACCATTACTTATCATTTATTTCAACTTTGGATTTACCTGATTTGACACGCCTTACGAATGATCGAATTTTCTATCATCTGTATTGGATGCCAATGCCACATAAGTTGCCCAGTGATATACCAAAATTTGAGGGTAAGTCAGGAGAGGATCCATAAAATCACGTTATGACTTATCACCTCTGGCGTGCATCTAATTCGATAATTGATGATTCAATTCGCTTATGTCTTTTTCAACGAACTCTTATTGGTCTTGCCGCCAAATGGTACATTGAGTTACCACGAGGTTGTTTTAATAATTTTAGTCAGTTAGCAACTACCTTCTTAACTCATTTTCAGTTGCCTGTCAGATATGGCAATGGCACAGAACTATTAACTTCGCTAAGGCAATCCACGTCCACATATATTTCTAATCATATTCCTGAATGGCGACGTAGAAGGCGTTTGGTGAAAATTTACATTCCGGATCAAAATTTGGCGGAATGGTTTGTTAAATAATTATTACCCAAAATCACTAAAGATGTAGCTAAGGCCGGAGTTGTTACTGAGGAGCAAGTCATTGCTCAAGCTCAGTACCTTGACCTCGTCTATATGCAGTCAGGTGCTTTACATGAAAAAAATCCCTGATCTTCCAAAACAAGGTCAAATAACTGTAGCTCCTTCAGGGTCTCATGCCACTGATGGTATGATTGGTATAGTTAATACTAAAAGCAAGAAGAAATATTCGAAGAATTCTTCTACTATAATAACTTTACCTAATTCCCCGAAAGGAGAGTCTTCCGCTGAAATTTCTGCTGACATTCATGTCGTAGAGACATCTACGTCCAAATCTAAATCCGGCGGTAAAAATAAGGGGAAGAATAAAAACAAAAATAATTCAAAAGATAAAACTGATAAAGATGAATATAATGACAAAAAATGCAAGCCTCACTATCCTTGTTTCATTTGCGATGAGGATCATTTTACTAAGGAATTCCCACATCGAGTAGAGGTTTTGAAATTCATTAAAGGTTCTCAACAACCTGCTATCTTGAAGGATCCTTTTCCTACTCAAGATAGTAAGATGATTGGTTCTACCTCAAATGCCTCAGAAGAACCTATTATGATGATGTCTCATGTCAGGATTGCGACACAATCGCAAGATTATGGTAGTAAAAGTCCTATTGGTGGTAAAGAAGCAGAATCTTCTAATTCAAACACATCAACTACACCTCCTCTCTTTTCTGATCCGCTATAGATCGAGAAACCCAATCCAGAATTAGTAATCAAACAACCTGCTAAAGGTGTTCTTCGTAAATTAGCTTTCAATCCACATGCAAGAGCTGCTCAAAATTACAACATTGTTGAAGACACAACTATTTCCCCTTTAGCTATGTCGGCTTTGGAAGTGCTGCAATCGTGCCTAGCACAGTGTAAATCACTTTTGTCCTCAATAGAAGTTGTCAATATGTAGGACTCGAACCTAATAATCTTCGATTTATAGAATAGTACACCTCGCCTACCTCATCAAATGGCTTTCCAGATTCCAGTATTAGTAAAAAACAGACCGATCTTTCAGACTATGATTGATGAGGGGGCTTCTACATGTATTATGTTGATCCATTGTTGGAAATCGCTTGGTTCTCCTACACTCAATTAGTCTTCGATAATTCTAAAGGATTTTGATGGCCGAGGGTTCCATCCTTTCGGTATTTTGCAGGATTTACCTATAGGGGTCGAAGGAAAAAATGTAAATCTAGATGTGGAAGTGGTTGATGCCCCTCTAGATTACAACCTTATCCTCGGTCGTAGTTGGTCTTATGCTATGACTGCTGTTGTTTCTTCAATCTTTTGGCTTATCAAGTTTCCACACCAAGGAAATATCGTTACAATAGACCAGTTAACTTATTTCTTCTTCGATCTAGCCTCTACAAAAACAATCCAGCACGTCGGTAAAACGACTATCCCTTACAAGGATGTTGGGGTAGGTTTGATTAAATATTCTGGTTTACTAGGAAATTTTTCCTTTCCTCCTCCTAATGTATCGCCTTCTATCGCAACTATTCATATGATTTCATCGAATACTATTAAATTTGATGATCCTTGGATTGTACCTTCCGACTCCGTGTTGGATTCATTTGATGGCATGATGCCTTTGAGTCCCTTTGAAATTGCATATCAGGCTGTACAGTCACTTTCGAATCCTTCTTCAACCGAAAGTAATCCAATGAATGGGATCCATGAGGAATCGCTTTCTATATCTAGCTCAAACACAATGACATTTCCCGTTCTTGTTCATACTGATGAGCAAATTCATGAACTTTTTCTATTGACGAATTACCATGGGAAGATATACATCATCGATCTTCATTTTTACCTGAGCTGGATCATTTTGAAAATGATTTCACTTCTATTTTTATTGCTGAATATGTCAAAGAACCACATAATCCATTGCAAAATCTTGATTCTGAGTTAAATTTGGAAAATATCTCTCGAACGATTCCTATTGACATTTCAGTTAAACCAAGAATAATTGAAAACATTCATATAGGTGATTGTTGTATGGACGATGAAATCCAAACTTATAAAGCTCAATTTCAAGAATTTTGTGACGTGTTTGCCTAGTCATATGAAGAAATGCGAGGGATCGATCTATGAATTGTTGTACATGAAATCAAGATTTACCCGGTTGCAAAACCTGTCCATCAACGTTTACGTCAGATACATCCGAGAAACGCTGCTACTATCAAAGCCTAAGTTGAAAAATTACTTTGAGAAGGTTTCATTTATCCAATTCCTTTAACCGATTGGGTATCAAATATTCTTCATGTTAACAAAAAACAAGGAGCGATAAGAGTATGTATCGACTATAGGGCTATTAATCGAGCTTGTCCTAAATACAATTATCCAACCCCCTATATCGATCAAATTATCGATGATTGTGCCGGCAATGAAATGTTTTCCTTTATGGATGGTTTTTTTGGTTACAATCAAATAAACATACTCCTTGATGATCAACCTAAAACAACTTTCATTTGTCCATGGGGAACATTTTCTTATTGCAAACTACCCTTTGGATTGAAGAACATTGGGGAAAATTTTCAAAGGGCTATGTCTTACGCATTTCATGACATTAAGCACATTGTGCAACCTTATCTCGATGATCTACCTGCTCATTCATCGCGTAGGGCTGACCATCTCACTCATTTATGAGCTATCTTTATGAGATCTAGGCATTATTGAATTCAGTTGAATCCACAAAAATGTGTTTTTTGTGTAGAATCAGATCGCTTACTAGGATTTATTTTTTCAAAAGAAGGCATTCGCGTTGATCCGTTGAAGGTTGAACCTATTGTTAATCTACCTCGTCCTTCGACTCTGCACCAACTCCAAAGTTTGCAGGGGAAAGAAAATTTTTTACGTCGATTCATTCCTAACTACGCCGAGTTAACAAAGGGCTTTACCAGGTTGTTAAAACAGAACGTTCCATTCTTTTGGGATGAGATCGCTAATCAATCTTTTAATGCACTCAAACATGCGTTGACCCTTGCACCGTTACTGCATCCTCCCAATTAAAACCAGTAGTATTTTTTGTACCTCGTCGCCTCTCATTCCACCATTGGGATGGTTTTAGTTCAAGAAGATGAATTCAACAATGAACATGTGATTTACTATCTTAGTCAAAATCTGCATCCGACTGAGATCAAATACACACATGTGGAGAAATTGGCTTTGGCAGCTGTTAAAGTTGTCCAAAGGTTTCGACGCTACATCTTATTAGGAAAAACCACAATAATTTATGACTGTAACCCTATGATGTACATATTAACCAAGAAATTTCTAGGGGGCAAGTTTATCTTGCAGGAATTTGACTTGGAATTTGAAAAATCCAAGGGAAAGAAATCTTTGGTTTTTTTCGAACTGATGTGTGATTTTCCGTCTAATGATACTGAAACTGTGGGGAAACAACCCATTACAGACGAATCCTTATTTCTTATCAGTAACCTTGATCCTTGGTATGGGGATATTATTTTTTATCTCCAAACCCAATCTTTTCGGCCTGAAATCTCACGATCTCAGTGACAGAAAATACGTTTCCAATCCCAACAATACAATATTATTGGTGATACACTCTATCGTCGTGGAGCGGATTCTGTTTTCCGACGTTGTCTTACTCATGAAGAAGCTAAGAAGGTTCTAAATGATTTTCATTCTGGAGCATGTGGCGGTCATATGTCTGGGTATGCCACAGCCCAAAATATATTGCGCACTGGTTATTTCTGGCCGTCATTATTCAAAGATTGTATCTATGCATTCAAATGCCACAATTTTCAGGTCTTTGATTTTAAAATGCGTGCACTACCCGCTCCTCTTCACCCTATAATTGCCGTCAGTCCTTTCACAAAGTGGGGTATTGACTTTATTACATGTAACCCTCACTCGGCTGGGGGGCATGCATATATTATCCTAGCGGTAGATTATTTTACTAAGTGGGCTGAGGCGATGCCTACATTTTCTGCAGACGGAAAGACTGTTGCAAATTTTGTGTTCAATCATATAATTTCTAGATTTGGTGTTCCTCAAGCCATTATTACAGATCATGGAAGTCATTTTTGAAATATCATGATGACTGAACTGACAGATCAACTTGGCCAGCGCCACAATAGTTCTACTCCATATTACCCGCAGGCTAATGGTTTGGTTGAAGCTATCAATAAATTTTTAGTCACTATGATCAAACGGATTATTGGTATTCATAAGTCAAATTGGCATTCCATGTTATTTTCACCACTTTGGGCATATCGGACCTCAATAAAAACATCAACTGGTTTCACTCCCTTTCAACTGGTTTACGGTTTGGAAGCTTTGTTGCCTATTGAATGCAAAATTTCGTCATTGAAATTAGCCATAGAATTACTCCCAGCTATGTCTGAAGAGAAGAAATGTTTTTTGTACTTATCCCAGCTAGATGAGAATCAACGAAATGTTGCATTAGAAAACGAAGCTCATGTCAAACGAACAAAGGCTCAGTATGATAGAAATGTTACACCTCGTAATTTTTTAGAAGGAGACCTAGTCTTAGTGTACGATCAAGCCAACGATAAGCTAGGGGCTGGAAAATTTGTGCCTATGTGGCATGGTCCTTTCGTTGTTAAGCGAAAGATGGCAAAAGGGGCCTATGAGCTGATAGATGGGCTTTATCTGAAGAGATATTATGCTTAAGTTTGGTGTGGATATTTTTTAGATTAGATTTCTTTACTACTGGTGTGTCTTAGATTAGAAAAGTGTGTCTAGTTTAGAGTGTGTTTTTATCACTATTCCTGCTGATCTGAGTTTTACTCTTGATATTGCAGATGTCGAAGTATCTTCAAACCTACATTGGTTTTGCTGCTGGTGCTTGTCGTAGTACACGGAACATTTCTTTCGCAGCTTGGGTTATCTATTCACCCTCTGACGAGTTAGTATCCATGCATGGGTAAGCCTCAGTCAAACAACGAATAACATTGCAGAGTATAGTGTAGTGATCGATTTATTATCTGAATCCATATCGTTTGGAATTCAGAGTTTGATTGTTAGGCTAGATTCTGAGCTTGTTGTATTACAGCTTAACAGGGTTTATGCCATTAGAAATCTAGTGTTATTACAATTATTTTTAAGAGTTCGTCTCTTGGAACGTGAATTTGATTACACCAAATATCAGCATATTCCAAGACATTTAAATACATTAGAAGATGCAGTTTCTTCTAGTATGATAAATCAAAATTTGCAATAATCAAAACAGTAAATTAAACAACATTCAATAACATGAACACAGATAGCCGATAATAGTGATATATCATAACATAGAAGTTTGTTTCAAAAATATACATCGTCTTCGATCATAGGTTGAAAACACCTTATGATTGACAAAATGATAATACAAAAGGTCAAAAATATGAGTCTACAACATGTTCATCCTATCACTGATGATTATCACGATAAGAGACCACTACCCGGGCCACCCTACATAGGAACCTCTTAAAAGGTCCTGGGACACCAATCACATATCTTTGTAATATGAACGGAATATCATCTATGTCAATCTCTGGAATGTCTAGAGTCAAGCGCTCTAGGTGATGCTCTAAATCACACAGGATATATGCTGATTGGCCCTCTGGGGCTGGTGCTGCAGTAGCTGGATGCCTCCTCTCATAAGGCTGGAGATGAGCTGGTCACCGTGGGCCCACATTTACATTTAAAATTTTGATTATTAGTTTTGAGACGATTAAAATACAAAAAAGAAAATTAGAACTTAGAAATTGTTGAAAAATTATTTTTACCTGATTCATCCCACTATTCCCCTGCTGGGAGAGCCATTTCTCGGTCGCCGTGGAAATCTATCCCGATGTATGGAAAGTCCTCTATGACAAAAATTTGGCGTTCTAACCAGCGAAAATATGTAGAAGGAAATCGAACAACCTCGACGCCCTCAGCAGCGTGACGGGCCATCAAAGCAACCCAATGAACCATCCTAGGTTCTCGAGGTTGACCAACATCAACATGAATGTTCTGTGGAGGTAACATGGGGATCCTCTCTAGAGCAAAGGTGACTACAATGGATCCATATCCAAAGTTTTTTAGCTTTCTATTCTTTTCTCTGGTTAGTTGGCCTTTTACATTGGCCAAGACATCTTCGCACCAGTTGAAAATGGAGCCTCGAAAACAGTCTACAACAATGTGCATCTGGGAACCGGTAGCCACACGCAACGCTACACTCCCACACAGTCTGGTGAAAGTAAATGCAATAACTTTAAGCTCAGGACAGATGATAGTTTTTATTTCAATCCATTTGTCCCGGGGGTCTGCCTTATCATTACAGAACTCAGTCGAAGACTAGCGACAAACTAGCCACCTGGCCTAGTCCCAAACAGAGAAATTTGTTCGCCCCTCTTGGAAAAACTAGTAAAAAAATAGATATCCTCCAGCTCAATTTAGAGCCGGTGGCCTCCAATAATGAAACATTGGTCCTGTACATTCCCTCTGTTCACCAACCACGTCAGGAGGTCTACCTGTGCCCTCATGCCCTGAATGGCCTAGAATTTATACAAAATGCATGCTCTTAATGCCTACATTGTAGGCAAATGAAGCATTGTGGTGTCATCTACGTCTTCATGCTCGCATTCTCTCCAAATTAGCATCTTGTATATCCTACAATGCATAAAAAGATATATTAGAACAATCTAGTTTGAAAATTTTTGGGAAGAATTGGAGAAATTTGAATTTGAAATTTAATTGCATGGGGTCCACACTCTGTTTTCATACACAATGCATAGGTACGCATGGGTGCTGTGGAATAGGTGCGGACCCACAACTTTTTTCTATGTAGAAACAATTTAGGGTTCGTAGGGCCCACGTGTTGCGCCTGCAGACCCTTGTGGACGATTTTTTGAATCTATTTTTCCCTTAAAAATGAAAGCTAAAGCCTAAAAATGAAATGTAAATGGATGTAATGCAAGATAAGGAGGTTGTGGATTACCTGGAGCTGACGGTTCTCGATTTTGACGAACAGATTTTCTAGAATCTTCGTAGGAATTTTTTTACCCAAAAGCTCTTACTTTTCACTTTGAACTCAAATGGTAAAAATGAAGTTAGAAAAGTCCTTTTTATATTTTTTTTCGAATAAATGAATTTTTAATTTGTTTATTTTTCACTTTAAAAGGGTTATTTTTGAAAGCATTTTTACTTATCTTAAATAGGTATGTGTAATGTTTCGATTTTTTGTGCAAAAATTGGATTTTTCGGGAAAATTGATCGTTTTGCAACAAAGAGCACACTTTTATCACTTTTTTGGACTCTTTCAGAAATTTATGAAAAAGAGAAAACTTGGAATCCTCTTTTAAGCTCTTTTCAGACGCTCAAAAATTGAAAAGATTGCCGAGCACTTGATTATTCGAACTTGTTAAAATAAGTGAACGATCATCCTTTCAGTATAAGTTTACCCCTTTTACGGACTGAAATGGACTATTTATGAAAAAGGTATACATTGACTAATTACGGTCAATAGAGTTCTCTCCCGCATTATTTTATCCTTTTTTGGGCTCGAGAGACTAAATTTACGAAAAAGTATCCCCATGGAGTCTTCTTAATCTTGGTTTTTCTTAAGGCTCATTAAAATTGAAAAAAACAAAACGAGAGTTTCTCCTATATAGACTCATTAAATTTATGATAAAGAGACTTCATTAATTTCAAAATAAGAGCAGAACCACTCCTTCTTGGGGTTGAATCTTCAACCAAGTTGGACTCATCTGAAGGATGAGCTTATAAACAAGAAAATGTTATCACTCCTCATGCTTGTCCCATATAAAGAGGTACTTGCCAGAAATGGTAGAGGGGAAAAAGAGAGAAAAATGAACCTATTTTTGTATTTTGATTATTCGAAAAGTCGTTAAACACTCTTGAACATGACACTTTTGTTCACCTGGGTTGGGAAATACTTTGCCTAACAGTTAATCAAACCATTTTTAAAGTCTTCAGCCAGTTTCTGGGTATTATCTTTGGGTCAATTGTTACCAAACCATCTGCAATGTCATTATGTGTTCAAGAGGATAGTTCAAATAAACCATTCATCTGCAAAATATCTGTCATCCATTTTGACCGTCCTTGAGTTAGTCCTTGCCAATATATTTCTTCAAAACTTTATCTATGATTTCATGTTGTGGGCTTGCCTACGACGGATCACTTCCTATCAACGACAACTCATTATCTAGGAATTTGATCTAGAAATCATCAGTACCTTGAAATCTGCATGCCTCAATGACGGATTTCTTGCCTTCGATGACAGGTTGCATCATTGACCTTGATGAGGAAATATTTTGTGGGCATGTTTGACTTCATCATTCCATTCATTTCATGGATTGTACTTAGTACTTTGAGGCAAGTGACATTGCGTGGTTACTCTGCACTTAACGTTTACATCATTGACTGGTAATCAAGTGGTTTCTACCATGTTCGACTTCAACACATTCATTCACATGGATATAATCGTACTAGTTCGAGAAGAAAAAATCAAGACCCTGGATCTAGTTTCTACCATCCAGGCTACGAGGAATTTTTTTATTCATTTATACAGTGGACTATTCATAAATAGATGGTTGTTTCCATACTGTGTCTACACATGTCTATACTGTTGATGTACTGAAAATCATTCCTTTATCAGAACAATTTAAATCAGTTTCTAGTTAGTTTTGATATGAGTATAGAATTTCTATAAGATGATATATTTTATATCTATATATATATATATATATATATATATATATATATATATATATATATATGTATATATTATATATATATATGTGTCTCTCTGTCTCCTCTCTCTCTATATATATTGCATTGAATTTTTTTACAGGTTCTGACTGGGGTGTCCACAAGATGATCCTTGAAATGATAAAGTACCACACTCTTCATATATGACAGAATTCAGCTTCATCTATTCTAGAATTTGAACTTTAGGGGGAAATCTGTTGCACTGAAAATTGTCATTTTGAAATTTTTCTATCTGTATGAGCTCATTATCACTCATAATTCCTCTTTTTCAAGTCTAACATATCATTTCTTCATGTCAAGCCTTGAAAATAAGAGAAAATTTCTTAAAAATCTCCTTAACTTTGGTATCGCACTTTCTCTTCATCTTTCCTGCGGTCGCGCACCTAATGTTCATGACTCCTGCGTACCTGAATGCACTTTCTCTATGTTATGGGTGCGGACCCCTATAAAAAATTAAAAAGGCACAAGTAAACTCAAAAATCTCACTTTCAGTAAATTCTAGAAGCCTCTAGAAAGAATCTTGCGGTGGCAGAACTGCTCTTTTGAGATTCATGTATCCCTTACCTTAAGGAGCTAACCCCTTGATCTGAGGAGCTTATCCCTTTGAAGGAGGATTCTATCCCTTCATATTTGGAACTGAAACCTCCTCTTTTGCACTATAAAAAAAGGCATTGGGTAGCCTCAAGGGGAGTTCAAGCTTTAGAATTATTTGAGGTTAAATGCTGTTGGGATTGAGACTCATTTAACTGAGATTTTGTGAGGAGAGATTACATACCTCTATCTGTCTCGGTTGCAAGAGTGCAAGGCTTGTCAGAGTAGAGGAGATTCCTGCTTCAGACCCCGGGAAGGCCTGTTCAACATCAAGGCTAAGGTTGTAAGGTTTTCTTTATTCAAAGTTAATACAAATGAATTCATTTTTCTCAATAAGCTGTTAATTAACTATTTATTTCATGGATTCCCTTATCACCATGATAGGCATGATTTATAATATTTACTATATAGGTGCTATTTAATGTTTTCTTGTTTGTGATTGCAGGTCTATAAGGATAACTCCTTCAAGTGATCGAGGGACAACTACTTTGAACAAGCATTGGATGTATGGTAAGACCTTAACACCTTTATAGTATTCTTTTGTAAATCGCATATGTTTAGAGAAAGATAGGTTTATTTGGTTGTTTGTTGCTAGATTACCTTTTGGTACTAGGGAGATCGATCTTGTCCGCAAGATTGATATATCTGATCAACAGGAAGATAGTATTGAACTAGTGGAATTAGTTAATGCAGTAAACAAAGAATATTTTATTGTCAAGGGTAGCCAAAAAGAAGAAAAATTGTTTGAAATTATTATGGGAAAGGCCAAAGACGACTTTATACTTTTTAAGTGTAAGGAAGATATTAGAGTGCTAGAAGAATTGTTGAGAGAGCCTAAAATTGAAGAATAAATTACAACCAAAGGAAAATAGATGTTTATAATATATAAGGAGACTGAGATGAGTTTAAATTGTCAAGTTAGTGGTATGTTTGCAGGTGATGAAGAAGATACAAATGAGGCTGTAATAAAGGAGATGGAGGACATCTTGTCTTTTGAAGGTAAGAGCAAAGTTCAAAGGGAGTATGAGGATGAACAAGTTTTTGTATTCAAAGAAAATAATTATGAAGGAGAATGGAATTATAATCAATAGCTGGAAGAAAATGTCGACAAGGTAAAGAAGATTTCATGCAATTCAAGATTTTTGGGGTATGTAATAGTGCTAATTCTATCATGGAAAATCAAGGAATAAGGCATTCAAATGTCTTATGCATCTTTGGAAGATGTGGAGAAGAAAAGGAAGACAACAAGAGTTATGAAACTCTTACACAAAGGAAAGGAAAACAACAACAAAGTAATTTGTACAGAGAAATAAATTTTTTTATGAAGCTTATGAAGATAAAACATAAGGAAAGGAGCTGCATAAGAAGAAGACAAACAACTAGTTGGATGAAAGACTGGACTATAACAAAAATTAAAGGAAAATTCAATGGATTCTTACAAATGAAGGTGTCGAAACCAGGAAAAGCAAGAAAAAACAATAGAATACATGGACAATAGTTAAAAGGAGTAAGGAAATCACTGAAGAATAAAGTATAGGATCCAGGAGGAAAAATATTGGAAGCACATGATCTAGAGATCATGAATTTTTTTTCTTTGGGAGTCTGATGTAGGAGCATCATGGTTTCAAAAAATTGTACATCTAGTAGAATCTAGGTGGTCTTATGTTTTTCAAAAGAGTTGGTTTCCTAAGTATTTAATTAATGTAATTTTCAATTTTTTGAGTGATTTATGTGAGACATTTAGAGTAGGATTTAATTAAATATTGAGAGGCATATTTGTAAATGTTCTCGAATGTAGGAGAAAATGAGTGATTGATGAGTGATTAGTGTGGATTGAGATATTTTGAAACATTGTAAATATTATATTAGAAAGTAGTTCATGATTTTATGGATTTGAAGAGGTTTTTGTTTAATGTTGAGATCCTCAAGGGATAAAGAAGATATTCTAGGGATTAATTGAGGACTTAGAGGATTCTTAGAAATTAGTTGAGAAGATTGAGGATCTGAACCAGAATTGGTTACAAAATCTTTTGCATATATTTGTAAATCCTCAAACGCATAAAGGAGGAGAAAAAAGAAGAAGATATTCTTAGAGAGGAAACTTGATTGTAAGCCTACGGGCATAGAGAGAGAGAGGAAAATAAAAGGGCCATGTAAAAGTCACATCAGGCCAAAGCCAAATTGTAAACATATTTTTCTTGTATTTATACAATTTATTTGTTTAATTAGAAATAAAATTTCATTTTGAATGTGTATCATTTCTGTTATGTGCTGAGTGATTCATAATAGAAATAATTTTATATCAGTGTAATAATTCCCTGTAAAAAATTCTAGATGAATGAATAAGTCTTACTGTGTGATAAAAGACTTAATGGATGGGTAGAATCTATATGATTCCTATTTGGGAGTTAATTAGCTGTGAATGAAGCTAATGGGAGAGAATGTGTGTAGATAAAATTATGTGCAAGTTGAAAGGAATAAAACACGACTTTTGGCTTTAAACAGTATGAAAAGGTGTACATCGAGTGTGCTAACTCTGGATAAGATTCAATAACAAGAACAAGCTCAGGAGAAGTAGCATGGAGGAAACACAGTTGTAGAGTGGCGACAGTACAAAGAAGAGAAATCAACTAAGGCAGAAAATACTTAGAAGAATTCTAAAGGAGGAATCAGAAAGCGAGGATCGAATTGCAGAATTGACATTTTAATATTAAGCAGTAGAGATCACATCACAAGATAAATGATTTAATTTGAGATGCAGTAAGTTGAGAAAGCTGCAAAGTGGACACGTGTCGAGTGGAGAATGAAAGTGCACATCATAAATCAGAGATTATATTATTTATGTGTTAAGGACTTCACAAGTTAAACAAAAAAACTTACAATGCAGTAAGGATTGAAAGTTGTGATGCGATAAAGGGAAGAGACACGTGTCGACACAACGATCCAGCGCATATCACACATCAACAATTTTGGAGTTTAGCATTAAGACATTGCAAGGTAAAGTATTATGGTTGCGATGTGACAAGGACGGGAGATGGCAGTGTGAGATGGTACAGTGGGGTTGTTAGATCTGGTAAAGATCTACGATGGAGATTACCTTGAAATTTCACATCGACATCTGTATTGTTTATTTTTTAAAGGTATTTGTTATAAATTTCAAACTGAAAAGTGGAGAAACCTATGAAGTGCGATAAAGCTTAAAGTTAAATAATGCGATCGGCTATTTCTCTAAGGAATAGTTATGTGGGCCATAAACCACAGGTCCGTGGGTTTGTGTAAAGAAGCTGACCATGATATAAAGGTAAATTTTATGTATGAGCTTTAGAACAAAGGAACCACTTTTAAAATAAGTTTCCGCATGTATATAAAATTTTAATGTTTATAAAGTGGGTTTTGTTGGTGAATTAAGGGTCCGAATAAAACAGAGTGAGAATTTGGGATAACCCATATGGATGGGTGAATATGGAGTAACATTGAATCCATAATGTTAATGTGGGTAATTTTGGGGTTAATTCTACTAACCCTGAATCTTTGGATATTTGTGGCCTTATGGTTGCATCAACTTCCTTTTTCTTTGAAAAAAAATAAAATGTTATTTACAATGAAAGTGAGCCTTTTCCTTCAATATTAGGTGATATAGTGTTTGAGGAACCTACCATTCACCGACCCTCCTATAATTTCTTGCCCATCAAGATATTCTAACAAAAATGCCTTATTTCCCCTAAATTTTGTAATCTTTTAAGGACCTTTCCATAGGTTATCAAAATTACCATGCTTGCCTTTGTCTTCATTTAAAGCATCCCATCGAAGAACAACATCTCCTAATTTGAGATCACCCGCTTTATTTTTCTTGTCATAGATCTTCTTGATCTTTTCTTGAAGCTTTGAAGTGTGATTGAAAACTTCTTCCTTTGACTATTGTAAATGAATCATTTTGAATAATTCTTCCTTGGATTTCATTTGGCTCACTGCCGATCTCTTGCAAAAAATTTATCACTGACATTGCTAAGGAAGTAGGAAACACTGTTTCTACACCATAAAATAGTTGTAAGGGTGACATGATAATTGATCTCTTTGTGCTAAATCTGTATGTCCATAGAGAATTTATCAAATTTTATGCCATTTTCTCTTGTTCTCTTGCAACAATTTGTTGATTATGTTCACCAATGATTTGTTTGACAATTCAACCAACCCATTGTCATGAGGATAGTATGATGTAGAATGCCCAAGTCTTATGTGATATTTATCACAAAAGTATATCATCTTTTTGGACTTAAAGGTGGCTGCATTGTTAGTGCTAATTTTTTGTGGGCAGCCAAAACGAGACAAAATATTTCTCTCCAAAAACAAAATGATGTTGTCTGTAGCTTGCCCCGTGAAGATGGCCTCAATACAATTTGTGAATTAATCAATAGCAGTGAGTATCCACTTATGATGAGATGATAATGGAGGGTGAATATCGCCAATGAAATAAAGCCCCCACTGTTAGAAGGGTGCTTGAACTGTAATTGGTTTCAAGGGAAACGGTAAGATCTTTCTCTTTCCCTGAAAAATTTGACACTCATGAAAACTCATGATAGTTTTGTAGACATCGGAAAACAAACTTGGCCAGTAAAAGCCAGCCCTCAATATCTTCTTTGCTATAGTCTTCCAGAAAATATGACCACCACAATCACCTTTATGAAAGTCATTCATCACTTTTTCAACTTCACTTTCTACCAAACAGTTTAATAGAACTGCGACGGGATATTTCAAATATAAAACATTGTTAAGAATGTAATATTTAAGAGCCTTGAACTTTAGAGATATACCTTTACTGCTGGGAAAAATAGGGGGGGGATTCAAATATTGTAGCACATGAAAAATATCAGCATACCATGGTGATGAAGTAAAAATATCAGATAACTGAGATAATGAATCAACCTCTTTCTCCTCAGATAATGTAGTAATGAAATTGATGTCCAAGGCATGTAAATTTGAGTCTGACATGAGCTTAGCCAAGCCTTGTCCTTTGATCAATTTTTTAGGTTTTATTTCTAAGTCATACTCCAACATAACAACTATCCACTTGCCTCGCCGAACTTCAATATCTTTATTTGTTAGCACACATTTGAAACAACATTTGGGACATATGCAAGAACATGATAATGAAGAATATAGAATCGGAAGTATTTCAATGCTTTAACTAGCGCCAAGGATTGTTTTTTAATTATAGTGTACTTCAAGGCTACGTCTCTTATGGTTCTACTAAAGAAAGAAATGGTTTGTTCTGTTTTCTAATATTTCTTTTGCATAAGGAAAAGAACTGGAGTATGTCCAAAAGCAAAGGAGAAAATGATGAAATCAAGTGTATAATCCAGGCTGATAATAATAGGAGCATGAGACAATGAAAAATAAATGATTTATTTTCCTTATCAAACCATTTCACCTCACTGTGTTTTTTCAACATATCAGTAATTTCTCTTAAATTTTCAGCAAGGTTAGGAATAAACTTTCTCAAGAAATTTATTTTACCATTGAATGATTGTATTTGCTTCTTGCTTCTAGGATAGTCCAAATTATGGATTGCCTCAATCCTTGAAGGATCTATCTGGATGCCATATTTATATATGATATGACCAAGCAATTTCCCTTCTTCCATAGCAGACAAACTCTTCTTTGGATTCAACAATATGCCAACTTTTCCACACCTTTGGAAAATTGTCTTCAAATGTTGTAAGTGCTCTTCATATGTCTTGGAAAAAACTGTGATGTCATCAAGGTAAATGACCAAAAAGACATTATTTTCATTGGAAAATGCGATATCCATCACTCATTGAAAAATTTCTCCTTCATTCTTAAAACCAAATGGCATCTTACCGTACATAAAATTACCCCATGGTGTTGTAAAGGTCGTCTTCTCTTGATCATCCGAATGAACTAAAATATGATTATACCCAGAATATCCATCCAACAATGAAAGTCTGGAAGAAATAACCACCCTTTACAGGATATGATCCACCTTTGGAAGTGGGTAGTTATCTTTTAGTGATACTTTATTCAAATTACGAAAATATATACACAAGTGAATCTCACCGCTCTTATTTCTTACTGGCACTAAGTTTGACATCTGATTTGAAAAAAGAAGAGGAACTATAACACAAGTAGTATACAATATGTTGAATTATTTTTTAATAGAGGGCAACAACTTTGGATTCATTCTCCTAAGTTTCAGGCAGAAAGGCTTCTGATCAAGTTTTAAAGGAATGGTGTGCTGAATTATACTCTTATCATACACTTTCAGATCAGAATATGCCCATGAAAAAACATCAGCAAACTGAGACATTAGTGCTGCATATTTAACTTTCAATTCCGGGCTCAAGGATTTTGATATCTTGACCATTTTGGGCTTTTCAGGAGTACCAAGACTGAGGTCTTCCACTCCTACTTTAGTTGGAAACATTTTTGGTTTCCATTCAATATCATCGTGATAAAAAATCTCCTCCAAAGGTACAAGACCTCTTATAATGTAGTTGTCTTTCAACTACAATACCTTCATTTATGGTGCATGCATTTCTTGAACATCTTCAAAAAATTGGTCATCTAGCTTTGAGCTCACAAAATCCTCTTTCGTTTGCAAGAATTTGTTGATTTGTTTATCATCTTGAAAGACTTGCAAATATTGAACATTATCTCAAACAACAGGGCTATGTTTGATGTTAATTTCATACTTCTTGTTGGGATATACTGGAATTTGGAACATGTTGGCTAAAGTGGCAAGAGAATCAACAATGAAATTGTTGTTCCTTGGAATCAGTGACAAAGTAAAATTCAGTGAAAGTCTTGAGGATTCCTAACACTGCATTTTGATAAGCTCGTATTCTAGGATGCTTGGCCTAGTATTCCCCTTTGAATTTATTTATTACCAAGTTAGAGTCGCCATACACATAAATTTTCTTGGCACCAATTTTCTTAAGAATTTTGAGACCAACTATTAAGGCCTCATATTATGCCTCGTTTTTTGAACAAACAAATGCAAATTTTTAAAATTACATTCGAACATTAGGAGGAATATTATATGACTGGTTCATAGGGCTATGAATCCACACTCCAATTCCAACCCCTTCCTTACCTAAAGCTCCATCGAAATCCATGGTCCATAAACCACTTTCTTCATCAGGAAGCTCCAATTTGGATGATTGATCTTAACTAACTATTTGAGAAAGGCATGTTATACCAAAAGGTTTTGTTTCTTTCATTGTTTCATCCATATTTTGGGCTGATGCACTTGTCTTCAAGTTACTTGGCATCTGTTCTTATAGTTCTGCACTTGGAAATTTTTTAACAGAATTTCAAAACTCTGAATTTCTTCTTTTTCTTCCATCAAAACTTTTGGCGATGCTGAACAATCATCATTGAATAAGAGAAAAGACTCTAAATCTGTATGAACATCATGTATTGGGTGATTATTAGGCTTTTATTTTCTACTGATCATGTACTTCATCTTGTTCTCTCGATATAATTTTTTGAGTTTCACAAAAAATGGTATAGTAGCATAAGAAAATTCGAGCTGCAAAGTTCCTCTAAGTTTGGTTCCCCATGACCAAGAGAGCAACATTCGATATCTCAGAGGGATATCAGCTACAAAAAAGTCCATGAGGATATTCTTAGCTGGGATTTTCTCTAAATATACCACTAGATATTTAATGAGACCAATACATTTAACACTTCCTGAATCAAAAGAGTAAAGGTCATGGTAGGGTCTGGTAATATCCAATCCTAGTTTGTCCATGATGGCTTTAGGCATGAGATTATCGAATGCTCTATAGTCTAGCATGGAATTATGGAGGATAAAATCATGAATTTTTAGGCTAATATAAAAAGCAAGGACCTCGCTATCTTCTAAGTCACCATCTACAACAGGGCCAAAGAAAAGCTTAGGGTGATCATCACTCAAATTTATCATATCATACATTTGATCTACCCTAAGAAATTTGGCTACCTGAAACTTATATTTTTCATTCTTGATTATTTCAGTCAATGGAATGGAAAATTTAGGTTTTGAAATTTCATTTTCAATACTAAATAAGGCAGAATGTTTTTCTACGTCTTTAGATGATACGCCTTTCTTTTCGCACTGATATTTGTGTGGAATGTCATTTCTTTGTCTTTCATATGGAAATTATTTATCTTTCTTCTGATTTTTGGTAGAAGCTTCATTTCCTTTCCCATGATTAGGAACATTAGGTCCTTTATCCTTTCTCTGATTTGAAGTAGTCATCTCTTTATGGTGAGCATCTGTTTGAGAATTCTGTTTTTTCTAACTTGAAGTACAGGCACATTCCTATTTCTCAAACCATACTACCTTTGCACCTGGGTAATAGCATTATGATATCATCTTTGGTAATATTTTTTCTGTACTGATAACATATCATTGTTAGATAGAACATATTCTAATCACCTGGTACATAAATTTCTTCAAAAAAATGATGATCTTAAGTCAGGAAAATAGGTTGTTGATTTTCCTCAAAAAGATAGCTTTCGCCTAAAATCTATTCTTATTCTTCATCAAGGCCTTCTACATATTTTTTTTGAAATGGAGTGTGAATTTTCTGCTGACCTTATGGATCCTGACCCATTTTCTCCTTTCACTTTATCCTGTATTGAGGCTTCTCTTGTTGACCCCTAAAATTGGGATTTGTGATTGAGGGTTTAGCTTGTCTATCCATGATGGTCATCTTATCCATCATCTTATCTATTGCTTTGATAAAGGTATTGAGTTTTCCCTCAAATGAAATATATGTTTCCTCCTTTATGCTAACCCTTTTTTCTGTTTTAATTTTTGACTTCTTGATAATTAGATTTGCTTCAACACTTACTACATTTCTCTGCATTTATTCAAGGGTAGATGGATTTCTTTCCCTCAACTGGTAAGCCATATCAAGATCGAAACCATTTGGATAATGAAGTACAGTGAGGCCAGGAGGAGGCTTGACGTTTTCAGGAATGGAATAATAAATTCTATTGAATCTGGCTCTGAAATATTATACAGACTGTGTTGTATTTAGCTAGAATTTGTAAAGGGTTTTTCTTCTCCTCCCATTTTTCCATAAATAAATCAATCAACTGTTGTGAATTATCTACAGAACTAGTTATTAGGGAATGCAACCATTTCTTAACCTCTCTTGAGAAACTCTGTGCTAAAATGTGCATCTTCGCATCATCTGTTAGGTCCCTATATTACTAGTATAGTCCCTTATTGTTATTAGTGTAACCCCCTTATTGTTATTATTGTACCCTTGTAACCCCCATTTTTTTATTATTTTTCCCCTAAATTATTATTGTTAGGTCAGCTAAGATTACATTGTGGCCCACTATGATTACATTATGGCCACACGAACTCCTATATATAGAAAGGAGGTTTTGTAAATTGTATCATCCAAGAATTTTTCATTTATGTAATGTATTGGAGGTTGCCCCCTCGAAGTGGCTTATTTCTAAGGCGTTGATATCTCTTTTCTTCTATTTTTGGAGCTGGTTACACAACATTTGGTATAAGAGCTTTGGATTCTAGGGTTTCGCTGCTCCAAATAGGTCATCATGGAATTTTCTATATAACTGTTTTTCTACGAAGTTTCAGAAGCTGAAATTTTTAGGGTGTGAAGCCAAAATCCTGAGGATGATTGTCTAAAAATTTTAGAGCTTGGTTCGCAATATTTTCAGAGATATGATCTGTGGAAGCTAGGTCTTTTTTTAGGCTCCTAAACAGGTCATCGTGGCATTTTCGCTATAAATTTTTTCTACGAAGGTTCAGTATTTGAAATTTTTAGAGTGCGAAGCTGAAATCCTGAGGAAACTCTTCACAAAATTTTAGAGCTTGGTTTGCAATATTTTTAGAGATATGAGCTATGGAAGGTAGTGCTTTTTCAGGCTCCTGAATTTCATCACAAATAGGTGATCGTGGGAAAATTTCAATAACTCTCTCTCTGAGCATTGGATTGGAGTGCTGTAAAAATTGGTCGCAATTACACAGACTGTAGTTTCTTGGCTATCAATTTCAGAGGCAAAGGATGAAACAGTGACATGTGGCAAGTCGTACAAGTTCGCTCTACTAAACCAGTCCATAATTAGGTCATTATGGGAGATTGGACATAACTTTGTCTTGGAGAATCCAAATCAGATCAGACCTATGGCATTAAAAACAGAATTTAGAGGGCTACTTCAATGCTAAGTTTCAAATATTGAAGAGCCGCAATCACAGAGATAATCCAATTTCAATATCGAGCTCCTCAAAAGAAAGAAAAAGTTGTGTTTTTTTTTTTTCTAATTGCATAAGTCTTGTTTGAAGAATCAATTTGAATTGATTCCAGGGGCATATTGTAGAATAGATATCAGTATTGGGTTCTAAAATATGCCTCATAAAAATAATTCAACACCCATTAAACCTTCAGAAGGCTCTACTATGACTCATGAAGATGAAGAATTGCAACATGATCTATCAAAATTACAAGATAAAGTGCAACAAATTTCACTCTCACAAAGAGCAACAAAAAATGAAATGGAAGCTTTGAAGAAAGGTGTGGAAGCGAAGATGGACGGTTTGAAGAAAGGCATGGAAGCTAAGATGGATGGCATGGAAACTGGCGTGGAAGCTAAGTTGGATGGCATGGAAGCTAAGATGGATGACATTAAAGATAACATGGAAAACATGAAGAATGATCTAAAAGCAGACATAGAAGGTTTGACAAAGTTGATACAAGAAATTTTTCCTAATGGTGAAAAGATAGTAGAATAACCTCATGATGAGAACAAAATAAATGTTAATCATGATTTCATAAACTCTAATGTTGGCGGGAAGAACCACCATATTCCAAAAATGGATATGAGGAATTTTGATGGAAATGATCCTGTAACATGGATACTACAGATGGAGCAATATTTTGATCTCCATAACGTGAAAAACACACAAAAGGATGCATTGCAACTTTACATATAGAAAAAAATATATTTGTATGGTATCGATGGCTTTGCTCCCGTAAAAAAATTGTCACTGGGTCAATTTTTACGGAGGAAATGATAGCACATTATGAGGATACAAAGAACAACACCTTCTTTAGCCAATTGACAAATATCAAACAAAATGGTTTGGTGGGGCAGCACATTGAGGACTTCCAAAAATTGAATATAAGGGTAACTAATATTCTAAAGGAACACAGGATCGATCTCTTCATAGGCACTTTAAAGCATAACATCCAACATGATGTTCACGTTTTGGAACCGGATTCATTGGAGAAGGCATTTAGGTTGGCAAGAAAAGTTGAATGTAAAATAATGGCGACAAGGAAGCCTACCACTCAATTCTATAAAGAAGGAAGTGTTGCTACGCCTAGATTTCCACAACCTACAAGGTTGAAACCACAACAATTGGAAGAAAAAAGAACAAAAGGGCTTTGCTACAGTTGTGATAGAAAATACACTAAAGGTCATAAGCGTGCTGAGAAGAAATTTTTTTACATAGATTGTGAAGAGGAAGAAGAAAATGAACAAGAAGAGGATATACACCAGGAACCAACTCTAGAAGAGGAAGAAATGAATCTGACCATATCATGTAATGCACTAGCAGGAATTACCATTCCTCAAACTCTCAAGATAGAAGGACATATCAAGCAGAAAAAGGTAATAGTGTTGATTGATTCAGGTAGCACCCATAATTTTATTCATTATAAGGTAGCCAAGCAATTAAATTGTTTCCTATACCCAACACCAGAATGTCAAGTGATGGTTGCAAATGGAGGAACTATAAATTGCTCTGGAAAATGCCATAATATCAAGCTAACATTGGGGAATATGTATTGACTAGTCCAATGCTTTCCATTCCTATGGGAGGTGCTAATGTTGTACTATGAGTACAATGGTTACAATCTTTGGGGACGGTAGCTTTTAATTCTCAAGAACTTTTCTTGAAATTTTTTTCAAAAGGAAAGGAAGTTGAATTACAAGGTATTGCGGGGAAGTCGAGAAAGATAATAAGCTCTAATGTCATGACAAAGCTTCTAAAAAAATAAAAATGAGGCATCATTGCACAATTATGCTCACTAGAAGTTCCAACATCAAAATCATCTATTTTTGCAGATCTCCAACAAGTCTTGGACAATCATTCCAAGGTGTTTGAAACTCCCAAAGGACTCCCACCTATTCGTGATCATGATCATGCTATTCATTTGATTCCAGGAACTGTTCCTCCAAACATCAGGCCTTATAGACATCCTTACATCCAAAAGAGCGAAATTGAATGTATGATTGCAGAAATGTTAGAGGCGGGTATAATTCAACCTAGTCAAAATTCTTTCTCTACTCCTGAAGTATTGGTACACAAGAAGGATGGATCATGGCGAATGTGTCCGGATTATATGGAGCTCAATAAGCTCACCATTAAAGATAAATTTCCCATTCCTGTGATTGATGAATAATTGGATGAATTACATGGAGCAATTTATTTTACCAAGTTGGATCTTCGTTCAGGATATTATCAAAATAGAATGAAGACTGAAGATATTCCAAAAACAACATTTCAAACTCATGAGGGTCATTATGAATTTTTGGTCATGCCTTTTGGCCTTACCAATGCACCTTCTACATTTCAAGGGTTGATGAAGTCCATTTTCAAACCCTTCCTTAGAAAATTTGTGCTAGTATTTTTTGATGATATACTAATCTACAACAGGTCTTGGAAGGATCATGTTGAACATGTCGACAGGGTGCTCAAACTATTGCAGGAGAAACAATTATATGCAAAAACATCCAAATGTTTCTTTGGAGTACAAGAGGTGGAATATCTGGGTCATATTGTATCTCACGAGGGTGTTAAAGTAGACCCTAACAAAATTAACGCCATTAAGGAATGGAAAGTCCCCACAACCATAAATTAGTTGCGAGGATTTCTCGAGTTAACAGGGTATTATCGCAATTTTGTTAAGAATTATGGGAGAATAGCAGCACCTCTAACAACATTATTGAAGAAAGATGCATTTTCATGGACTCCTGAAGCAACTAAGGCATTTGAACATCTTAAAGAGGAAATGTGCCTAGCACCAGTATTAGCTACGCTAGAATTCAAAAAAACCTTTATTGTGGAATGTGATGCCTTAGGAAATGGAATTGGTGTTGTTTTAATGCAGGAAGGAAGACCCATTGCTTTTGAAATTCGTCCAATCAAAGGAAAGTATTTACAGAAACCTATTTATGAGAAGGAAATGTTAGCAATACTGCATGCACTAAGGAATTGGGAAGTTACCAAATGGGAAGACACTTCAAGGTAAAAAATGATCATGATAGTCTTAAACACTTTTTGGAACAAAGACTATCTTCAGAAGAGCAGCAAAAATGGGTCACAAAGATGTTGGGTTATGAATTTGAAATAATCTACAAAAAAGGAAAGCTTAATGTTGTTGCAGATGCACTCTCAAGAAAGAATGAAGAGGTGGAAAAATTGCTTTGTGCCATTTCTATTATCCAACTAGATTGGATAACCGAAGCAAGAGATGAATGGAAGAAGGAAAAAGATGTATGGACACTCATTCAAAAGTTGCAGCAAGATCCTAGTACATCTGATACATTTAATTTGGAAAAATGATTAAGCTATGGTACAAGATATTATATATTTTATGGCAGAATTCCAGCTAAACAAAATATTCATACGGAATTGCTTCTCCTTTAAGGAGGACACTCATGAATTTTTAAACTTACCTGAGGTGAAGAAAATTTTGGGATGGCGTGATCTAGTATTCAAAAGTTTGGTGGAATGTTTGGTTGCAGGAAGAATAAAGTTGAGACAATTAAGACCAGGACTTCCTATAGCCCTTATCCATTCCAAGTCCAAACATTGGGAGGAGATTTGAGTGGATTTTATCACAGGTTTACCTAAGTCCGAAGGAAACAGTGTCATCATGGTGGTAGTTGATAGACTTACCAAGTATGCACACTTTTGTGCATTATCTCATCCATTTAAAGCAAATACAGTTGCTACTACATTTATGGACACAATTCAAAAGCTACATGGAAGCCCAAGGGTTATTGTGAGCGACAGAGATCCCATTTTTACTGGAAATTTTTGGACGGAGTTATTTTCTTGTTTGGGTACTCAATTAGCTCATAGCTCATATTATCATCCTCAATCTAATGGTCAAACTGAGATAGTAAATAAATGTTTGGAGGGATATCTTCATTGTTTTGTATACGATAAACAAACACAGTGGGTCAAGTGGTTACCTCTCGCTGAATGGTGGTATAAAACTTCCTTTCATGCTGCAGCAAAAATGACCCCATTTATGGCACATTATGGATATCATCCACCATCCATCACATCATCTTTGAGGGAAAATTTGAAGGTTCAAGAAGTGGAAGATCACATCGAGCATCAGCAAGAAGTTCTCCAACTCTTAAAGGATAACTTGAATTTGGCACAAAATCGAATGAAACAACAGGCAGATCAACATCGTAGCGAGAGAAGTTTTGATGTAGGAGATTAGGTATTTTTACGGCTACAACCATACAAACAAATGTCCCTCAAGCAAGCAAAGAAGGATAATAAATTATCGCCAAAGTACTATGGTCCTTACAAGGTGTTGCAAAAGATTGGTACTTTGGCATACAAATTGGAGCTTCCTGCTTCTTCGCGAGTACATCCAGTTTTCCATGTTTCATGCTTAAACAAGGTTATAGGTGAAAATCTTCCAGTTCAAACAATATTGCCAGAACTTGATGAGGAAGAAGAATCATATTGGAACTTTGAAGTAGTCTGTGAAGAAACAAGAACTGCAAGCATTGTGGAATCGATGCGATTTTAGGAGTATCTCATCAAGTATAAGAACTTGCAGAAGATTCTGAGTGGGAGGATGAGAAGTTTGTCTGAAGCACCTAGAGCTACTCAAGTGTTGAGGACAACACTTTTTTGAAGGAGAGGGGCATGTTAGGTCCCTATATTAATAGTATAGTCCCTTATTGTTATTAGTGTAACCCCCTTATTGTTATTATTGTACCCTTGTAACCCCCATTTTGTTAATATTGTGCCCTTAAATTATTATTTTTAGGTCGGCTAGGATTACATTGTGGCCCACTAGGATTACATTATGGCCACATGGACTCCTATATATAGAAAGGAGGTTTTTAAATTGTATCATCCAAGAATTGTTCATTTATGTAATGTATTGGAGGTTGCCCCCTCAAAGTGGCTTATTTATAAGGCGTTGATATCTCTTTTCTTCTATTTTTGGAGCTGGTTACATAACATCATCAATATCAATCTCTTCAAGATCAATGAAATCAACCACCTTAACATTGTGTTGGTGAGCAGTAACCTCTAATGTACCATCAAACAAAGGAAATATTTGACCATAATTATGAGGTAATATAGTGAGTTGTGGCAGTAGAATCAACGGAGGAAATATGTCCATGACTAATGAAGGAGGTTGTGGAGGTGTTGATGCAGAGGAAGTGATGGAGTGAAAGTGAGGGATGATGGTGTAGCTGTGTGAGAAGGTGTGACAGTAGATGCAATAGAAAATAAGGCTTGT
The DNA here is from genome assembly GCA_034641835.2 of Pinus albicaulis. Taxonomy (NCBI): domain Eukaryota; kingdom Viridiplantae; phylum Streptophyta; class Pinopsida; order Pinales; family Pinaceae; genus Pinus; species Pinus albicaulis. The sequence goes on from CM076579.1 coordinate 1,134,651,807, forward strand.
TGTTGGTATTGGAAATAATATTTTTTAGAGGTTACTTGAAACTTATTGACCAGACCATGAAATTTAAGAAAATTAGACCAGACCTTACTATCAAACTTGAAATAAGAAGACTCAAAAAATGGAAAGTATGTCTCAAAAGCAATGGGGTTAAGCACTGTTTTTGAAAGGAAGGATTTTGACTTGGACCTAAACAAAGATTTCTCAAATTTGAAATTGAAGGATAAATATTTTGGAGAAATTAACCTCGTAGGAAAGGATGTAGATTTTAGAAGTGGAGGTAAACCCTTTCTAACTTTTCGAGACTATGATTTATTCTTTCTCAAAAGACTCTCAGGGTCATTAAAAATTGGTGAGGGATTAGGGTTTGGATTTCATCTTGTGTGTCTTTTGGGACCTATTTTTCTTGAGAATATTCACTTTGGCTCAAATTTACTAACTCAACCTTATTTTAATGTCATAACTTATCACCCAAAATTCTAAACTTTAGTGAACTAAAAGATATATCCCTAGGGAAAATTTTACATTCGCTTCCCGACAACAATGCCAAAAATGTTATCACTCCCTTTTTTTTACAAGGTTGAGAAAGGAGACTGAAGAAGGTAAACTAAAACCAATATTTAGATTTGGTAGCTATCCCTACCAGACCAGAGAGGGCTCCCTCATTGTAAATTTGGGAGTCAATGAGGTGATTAGAAAGGAAATTATCTTAGGCTATATATAAGCTCGTTGAATTAGGGTTTTGTTTTGAATTTTGTTGGATAGGGAGTATCGGTCTAGGAACTAGGCCTAGGTTTTAAGGTCTGATTTCAAATGAACAGTTGCAGAGATGAAATTGAGGCCGGGTAGGTATATTTAGAAACACACTTAAATTTTCATTGTGGTATAGGGCTTGAAAATAGAGAGTCAAAATGAGCATATTACATGATTTTATTCATTAGAGGAAGTAGAACAAATTTATGAAAACCTTATAAAATAGAGCACAAAAAGTAAGAATTATGGTTATAGACTCATAAGATTTATCATATAGAAGCATACATGTGATTTCATGGAAGTATAAACGTCCAACTTGATAGTGTTACTGAGAAAAAACAATGCTAATAAGCATACCACTGGAGTCCCAAAATTATAGTTGCAACACGTCTTTCATTTCACTCTTAAAATATGTACATAAGCTCCACAGTGAAATATCAACTATTCAACCTCTAAAATGACTTGAGTTGGAGTACATTTAGAAAATATAGAAGATACAACCTCAATGGGTCGAAAGATGATCCAAAACACTTCATAAATGAAACATATGAGTCATTCCTAGTTTTATGGAATTTATAAATAGTCCACCCTAATTTAGATAACAATGAGGAGTCTTTGTCTCCTTGAGTAATTACAAGATTCCTCAATAATGAGGAGCATAAATAGACTTCCTTGTCCATATAAAAACTCATGAGATAGTTTTTAACTCGAATCATTTACCATTTGTGACTGACACCTGTCCAGAAAGCCTCCTACATAGAAGCATCACGTGCCTGGCATACGCATAGTGTGTTTTGATAGAAGTGTGTCGTGCACTTGGAGGGAATTTTGAGCTGAATTTTAGGCATTTTTTTTTATATGAAGATTGGGAAAGGTAGCCCTAGATGTCATCTATCAAACCCAACCTTGAAACTTATAAAATACCACCTGCAAGACCTTCAAAACTTCATTTTTCCAATCTTACTCCAAAAGCGTAGCGTGTAATGAAAAACAGTGGGATAAACATTAAAATTGAGGTGTTTTTTTGGGTTTTTCTTCAAATTTAGTAGGTGTAATGAAAACCCAAAACCATATTTGGAATGCACACTCCAAAATAAATCCAACCGTGTAAATAATACCTCCATTGGACCCTTTATGGACAAGCATAGCGTGGCCATGCTACGCTTCTGTAATAGTGAAATTTCCAAAATTTCTCAAAAATCACAAAAAATACCAAAAATTCTCAAAACTTGTTGAATTTTGGTCCATAACATTCTTGAATTATAATCTATAAAGCTAGAGATTCCTCAGCTAGAAAATCTAATTTTTCCTTCTTATTTAGCTTAGTTAGGGTTTCTTTAAGTTTTTTCTTCAAATTCTTAACCCTAATTTTCGCAATTTGGTTCCTGGTGAAGTAGTGTCTCTCCATGTGCCTCTGGAGGTTGTTATTTATTTTTGCCTTCTTCAACAACTTCTCTATATGCTCATTCAAATTTTCAAGCCAAAACTCTTTGTCTTCCTCAATATTAGTAGCAATCAAATAATCAAAACTTTGCTGACCTAAGGGAGTAGATAATTTTTTTCTTGTTATTTTTGCCTGGTTAATCCTTTTGTTCTTGGCTTCCTTGTATTTATCTCAACCTCTTATTCTTCACACTAATAAACATATATCACGAATTTTCCCTTACCTTTCTATGTTTCAAGATCTTCCTTAGGTTTTCTTAGGATCACTTGTTTCACTTTCAATTGCATGATTTCTTGTTGTAGGAATGTTATCATGAAATTTTCCCTTGAGAATTTGTCCTTGATATCTACTATCTCTTCTTCCTTTTCTTTGAATATCTCCTCAAATGACTTATTTTCCACCTGCTTTTCCATGTCAACCTCCAAAGGTGCTTGCTTCTCATGTTTCTGCAAGGGTGACTCACTCTCATGCATAGGTAGTTGCTCCATGGTTTCTCCTAATACTTGCTTAGCTGTAGGTTCAGGTGAAAGTACACCTTTTGTGATCATAGGAGAAAAAACCATCCTTTTACCCTTATCATAAGTTTGAGTGACTTCAGCGTTTAGCATATTTGGAACCTCTATTGGTCTGCTTCAAGAGCCAACCTCCTGTGGCTTTGATGATGCTGATGGTATGCTTTGAATGATAGGTGGACTAGTAGTAGGCATAGAAGAAACTGAATTCATGAATGTTTCCCAGGATATATTGATTTGATAGAGTTTATGTAAGACTATAAACTTGATCAAACCATGGTGGAACAAACTAGCTTGGTGATCCTTGCCTTTACTTTGTACTTTTTCATTCATTTTGACCAAACACCTGAATAGATAATGAGGAAAATTGAGTGGCTTGGTGGTAGTGAAATGGATCAATAGCCTGATGTGGTACTGGTATAATCTTGAGAACCTCCCTTCACATGTAAAATACTTCATGATCACTTCATCAAAGGAGAATACCTGTCAAGCAAATGCCTCAACGGAAATATTTGTTTAAGAGCATATTTGTAATGTGGTTTGTAAAAGGCTTGTCAATTGAGCATGACAAATTACCTCCTAAATTATTTCAAAAAACCTTTAAAAAATAGCGTCTTAAAAGGATTTCTTGACATAGTGAGAAGAATTGATCTCCTACAAATTTGATGGCTCAAATTTGGAATGATGACCTCCCTTGTTATACTTTCTCTTCTCACCTTCCATGATGTTCATCAACAAAATAAAACCCTAGCTTGATGTGAAGGAAAGGGAAGGTGAAAATTAGGAAAACAAAGGATAATGATGCAATGAGTTTAGGGATAGAGATGAGATGGAATGGAGTTAGGGAAAAATCACTAAAAAATTGGGGAGATAGGATGGTAAGTTAGCAACACAATGGAATTGACAAATTTTGAAATGGGTATGGGAAAGAGGGAAAAAGGGTAAAAACATAGAGTTAACCTAGTTATCTCTTTAACAACATAGAGAGGATAATGATTTGAGTGAAAATGGGGGTTATGAAAGGTATGAATGATATGGAGTGATTTGGTAAGGTATATGAGTTATGTGTGGAGGTTATTAGGTGATAAAACTAGGGATTTTCTTACTGAAGCAAGTTAAACATGAATGAAACCAAAAACGTAGTTGAAAACCCTAGGAGAGGGAACCCACCATTTGCTGAAGAAATTGAACTAAATTAGAGGTGAGGAATGTTCACTTACTAACTTAGAAGCACCTGAAACTTGAGCAATGATGAACTGGAGTTTCTGATGGATTTTTGGAGGTTGGATGCCAAAAACATAGAAAACTCCCATAAGCGTAGCGTGGTTGCCCTAGAAGCGTGGCGAAGAGAAGAAACGTAGTGTGTATCAGTCTAGATCAATTTTTTGTGGTTGTATTAAATATTTGGATGGCTCTGGAGAGTTGCGAGCAGAAGAGAGGAGCTCTTTTGAAAACAAAAGGATTAAATGAACTCACAAAGCTTCATTTCCATTTATAACTTACAATTTTATTTTTTTTATTTAGTGAAATCATAAGAATTTTGAGAAAAAATTAAGTTTGAAAAACTTTGACTATGTAACATACTTCTTGAAAAAGGACAAGTTTCCTTTGTTTTATTACCTATCATTTCAAACTCCCAATGAAGGTGACTTGGCTAATTAAAATAACCTTTATTTTCCTTTCTTTCATGAAATGATATTATGATGAAAAAAAAAAATAAGCCCTAGACCATGACCTAGATGAGGGTATGTTAACTGATGTATGACCCTAGATGGATGATGAATGACATGACATTGAATTTGATGATGACCATGAGTCGGTGGAGGGAGCAACATATGACCTAGACAACATCTAGTGAAAACAATTTGTTTGATAATTTATTTGAAAACATGAAATTTTTACCAAGGACTTCTACCAAGTAAACTTGAAAGAGTGTATTTGGTCACTAAACATTAGACGCTAACAATTTCCAAAAAAGACTTTCCTATAGCAAAAACAGATTTTCCTATAGCACTCTTGTACCATGTGTAAACTCGACCATATTTTCTCCCAAAGGTTGGTTTTTTTCTCTTAGGCTTGAATCATGACCCCTAGGATATAAATACATGATTGAGGAAGAATAAAAACCACTTAGGACATTCATTTCATTTTCACAAATTATATTAGGCCTTTTTATTTAAATTCATGCTCTTAGGATTTCAATTACAAATTGTTTTTCTTTCCTAGGATTAATTTCTTTTCAAAATAACACTTCCATTTCTGCAATTAGTTTAGGCTTTGATTTCATGGCACTCACTCCATTACATGAGATCAACAAAATAAGGACACATTGTATGCTGCACATTTAATGTAGATACCTCTTATGTTTGTACAAACCTCAGGTTGATAATTAAAGTTGGTAGCCTCAGTATTTGCAAAATTCTTGTTACAATACTGAGGCTCATCAATATTATTATCCTTCCATTTTTAAATATTCCAAAGAATATGTTAAGAGATGTGATAGTTGTCAAAGAATGGGGAAACATTTTCCTTCAGATGAAATGCCTCTACAACCTCAAGTACTTATTGAACCTTTTGAAAAGTGGGCTCTATATTTTTTTGGACCAATTAATCCACCATCAAGACAAAAGAGGTATATTTTGGTGGTCATTAATTATGTTAATAAATGGGTAGAAGTTAAACCAATTTATTTTTCTATTGAAAATGTTGTAGTTTCATTTCCTTTTTAGGATATTTTTACTTGTTTTGGTGTCCCAAGCGAAATTGTGACAGATCAAGGTACTAAATTCACATCCAAGATGGTGTAGAAGATAGTAGAGGAATAAAAAATCAAGCATACAAAGTCTACTCAGTATCATCCACAAGAAAATGGACAAGTATAATCTACTAACAAAGTAATTGAAGCAATCCTTACCAATATTGTACATTTTCATAGAAGGGACTGGGCACAAAAGCTTCCATAAGCTTTATGGGCCTACCGAACTACATGTAGAAGCACTATAGAACATACTCCTTATGAAATTGTTTAGGGGAAGCAAGTCCTATTTCCTGTTCAGTTCCAACTAAAAAATTTCAAGACAATAGTTAAATTGCGACTTGACCTATTAGAAGCACAAAATCATAGCATGGAATAACTCAACGAGCTTGATGAATTAAGACAAGATGCTATTCAAAAGACCAGTCTAGTTCAACAACAAAGATACAAGTGGCATGATAAATACATAAAAGAAAGAAAATTTCAAGTTGGAGATTGGGCATTGCTCTTTGATTCAAAGTTCAAGGATTTTCAAGGAACATTTCAGACTCATTGGCTTGGGCCTTGTGAGATTGAAATGGTTTTTGATAATGGAGCAGTTAGGATTAGGACCGTTGATGAAGAAAAAGTACCTCTCCTTGTAAATGGAAATTGACTAAGAATCTATCACAAGCTATTAAAAAAGGAGGAATTTGTTGAGATATTTCAAAATAATTTTGATTTGAAGTTGGTTGAGAAGAATTCTTCGCCTCCAAATTAAAGCATTCTTTTTATTTTATTTTTCCTATAAAAATATAGAGAATATATATATATATATATATATATATATATATATATAATAAATAATAAATATAATATAAAAATATAAAGTATAAAAAAAAACTATACACATGAAAACCAATAATTTTTGGCATGTTTATACAGAAAATCTAAGGTGAAAACCTAGAATTTTCTTTTCGCAGCTTAAATCTTCTCCTTACTTGTTCTAAAAATCCGATGTTCTTTGCTTCCATTTATTTTTGTTCTAAGAATAAAGATGGTTACATAATTACTGAGATTATGCAGCTCTAATAGATTTCTATAGCTAATATTTGACAAGAACCTTTTTGACTGAAGCAATTGAAGAATTAAGGAAACCCACCAATGAAGACAGCTGAAGACAAAGAAGAAAAAAAGGAACAACCAAGGGTTCATAACATCAATTCAAAGGTATGAAAATGAAAAAATTTAATTTAATATTAAGGGTTTAAAAATTAGTGTATGAATCATATGGGGATTATACCACCAATTCAAAAACATTATTGCTAAGAGTTGATCATGTCAAATCAAGTCAAAACCAAATCTACCATTCACTCCTCATCATTACATAAACATGGCAACAACAATTCCCGATTTCATTTTTAAGATCACCCAACTCATACTATAATGGCCAGTTCCTCTCAACCTCACTCACACTCTTGTTAATTCTAAAGCCCTAATTCATATCATCATTTGAAATCCTCATTCATACCCTGTCAAGAAGCAGTCTCAAGGTGAAACTTCTTAGCCATGGGAGTCACAGTAAGAACAAAACCAGAAGGTATAAATTTCATGGAGGGGTACCCACAGGTGAAAGAAGTGTCACCGAAATTATAATGGCTCAAATTCGTGAAGAATTTAGAAGGATTTAACAAGGAAGTAACTAAGTCATTCGTCAGGGATTTCGATGGAATGGAGGTCGAAATTGGAGATGTCAAATTTGCGGTGACAGAGTATTTTATTATTGAAGCCATCGTATTGACGAAAAATTGAGAGAGATGGTTCAAGAACAGAGGCATTGAAGGTGAAGAATGGAAGGTTTTCTTGAAAAATCTAGGTATGGACACCACCATTTTTAATAAAGTAATTCCAAGCGTAGCTCTTAAAGGTAAATGGAGGAATTTGATTCTAGTAATTCAAAAATTTGTCACTTTTGAAGGGATATTTGGGTGAATGTTATTTTATCATGTTCAACTATTAATGAATTTTATTGAAGGAAATGAGTTAATTCTTCCATACTTCTTGTTTAATAGTTTAAGAAAGATGTCAGGGAATGTTTAGAGAAGAATCCAATTTATAGAAAACACCATGCTTCACCATGGATTTATCAAAAATCTCATAGAGTTTCACCTTTAAAGTATAGGATATGAGTGGGATAGCTTCCTAATTAGGAATCATTTCAAAGAGGGAAACCAAGAGCAGCTCCACAACAACAACAACAAAAAAGAGGGAAAAAAAATTGAAAACCCTCTTGAAAATGTACGACAACGACTACAAAAACAGTCAGAAGATGAGGTTCCCATTGTAGAAATTTTAGGAAATATTAAGAAACAAAGTGTTAGAAGGAAGAAAGACCTCAAAAAAGAAGGAAATATATCCAAGAAAACAGAGGAGCCCAAAATAGGGAAGAAAATCGAAAAAATTCAAAACCTTCCTCCATCAGTAAGAAGAAGTATCACAATCAACCAAGAAATAAAAGAACCATCTTCAGAGAGTACATAATATGTTGATATAGAAGAAGAACTAAGGGTTCCATCACCCACCATTATCTCACCCATTCATAGCCCAGGACAGAGACACTAGAAATTGATCTTGTGCAGTAGTAAATTTATGATTACATTGAATCTCTGGAGAAGAGAGATATAAGGAAAACATCAATCTTAAACCAGAGGGAAGAAGCTCAGTCTAATAGTCCACAAAAACCTCGAGTTGTAACAACTTTAAAACAAGAAATTTTTGAAATGGAGACACTAAATAGACACATACAACAAGATCATGAGGCCTTAAGGTTACAGAAAAAAATTGAGAAAACCAAGAATGAAAAATATTCTTTTACATTTGGGATTGTGGTACAAGAAAGACAAGGATTTAAAGAAAAAGAATAAAAGCCTCAAAAGACAGGTCATAAATATGAAATACAAAATCTTGATGAGAAAACCAAGGATGGCAGTGACTAGAAAGAAATGAAATAAGATAAAACTAGATTTTTTGGCAGAAGTCTTAGGGGAAATGCAGTAGCTCACAAGGATCATTAATTTTGAATTTTTGCAATGACCTCCATGTGGGGGAATGTAGAGCCTCATGACTATTTCATTTTGACACTTCATTTATACTACTTTTCCTCCTTTTTGTCAACATCATTAGCACAAATAAGCATTAAACTACAAATTTTTCACATGGTAAAGTATTTAAATGACCTATCTTTCATATTCAGTAATGTTCCTTATTATTAGATGAAAATTTGTATTGGCTACAAAATTGAAGTAATTCTGCAGCTAGTTCGTGTTTCTGTAGCCATCTCCATGGTTCGTTGGGTTCTCAGGTGCCAGCTGAGCAACAAAATATGTGAACAGGTGGCGAATGATCCCCTCATGGATTTCCTCCTATCTATCTAAGCTAAATCAGGAAAGGAACTGTCTAGTTACGTAGTCAAAGGTGTGGTCAAAAACACTGTTATACAAGCGAGTGAGAGACCAAGACAATCACGACTTCACGATTTTCTTTGAAAAATAGAAAATCGTGAAGAAACATTACTTTGATTCATGTTAAAAGATTAAGATAAGTTTTGTTTAGTCCAAATATGTGTAAAAGAATAGAAATAGTTATACGCAGGTTTTTATAAATACAGGGCAAACAAATACTTGAATAGGGTGAAATTGCGATGTGGCGATGAAACTTTTAAAATTTTTTTTTTTTTTTTTAAATGAAGAAACATCTTGGAGATTTGATGTGCAGCTAGTTGTTGGAGTAGACCGTTGAAACCCAACTATTTGTGGAAGGCCCCTGCAAACAGAGAAGGCTCTATATTTTGTGTTTTTCATAGCTCTGTTTTATTTTTTGATATAGTTTCAGTTTATGTTTTCATTTTTTTCAAATGTTGTAGTTGTTTACAAAATTCCACTTTTCCACTTAAATTAAATGTTTACATAGTTTTCCTTTTTCATTTGATGTAGATTCATCTTCCTTTCAAATTGCTAAAATGTAGAAGAGATTCATAGTTTTATCTCCAAGAAATAATAGTTTATTATAGAGTAGTTTTACAGATTCATGTGTGATTTATTTCAAGAACATTGAAATATTTATTTTCCAGTTTGTAGATATATTTATTTCAAAGAGAATCGAGTGATTTTCTTCCAAGAAATAATGATTTAGTGATTTAATTTTGGCATATGATTGAGTATTTTTTTAGTTTAAAGAGTGATTTCTGTCCAGAACAATAGTGACTTATTCATTTTATTTACACAATTCCATTTACATAGCATTCCATTTAAAACATCTAAATTCCTTTCTAGACCTTGATTTTATTTTCATACATTAGACTATTACAATTATTAGAGACTAAAAAATACATTAGTTAAGACTTCTTCATAAGATAGAAAAAATGTTGTTTCAGTTTTTGTAGAGTAGAAACTTAGTTGAATTTTAGAATTTAGTTGATTTATGCAGAGTTGATTCTTAGAACTTAGTTTTAATTTAATCCATCAATATCATTAAGGACATAAGAACAAAAAAATCCTTAGAAAAAATCTCTACAAATTCTATCACCACACCAATAAATTAAAAAGGCTTTGCACTTGCACTTCACAAGCTTACCACCTCCAGTAGATAGTTTATGTAAGAAATTTAAGAACATTAAATTGACCAAACATAAGTAGATCATTGATGCGAAACCCAGTGCCACCGTTGCCACTAAAAATCTCTAGATGGAGGAGCCTGAGGATCTAAAGTAGGGGGAGTGCCTCTTCCATTCCCAAATGTGGGTGAAGGGTTGTCCACTGCAATTCATTGTCGATAGCGGAAGCCAAAACAACCTCATTTCAGTAGAGGTCATGAAGCGGCTCAACCTACTAACCACATCACACCCACAATCATATACCATCAGGTGGCTTCACCAAGGAAGAGATATTTGTGTCAGCCAACAATGTCACCTTCCCTACAATATCAAGCCCTTCACGAAAGAGGTACTTTGTGATGTTGCTCCTCTTGAACTTTCCGATGTATATTTAGGCCAACCATACTTCTGTAAGTGACATGTTGCATTAGAGGAAATTTAAGCCTAAAATTGCCCATGAAATTTTCATGTAATTTCCATGTCGTAATATGTAAACCAATCAAAACCCTTTAAATTTAAAAATAGGTACATGTAAATGTTTTGTAGGGAAAATAAGAAAAAAACTTTTTTAAATTGTATTTTTTGGGTTATATCCTTATAGGTTTACTCAAATTTCAAGTGTATACATTCATTGGATGCGAAATTAAATTGCACATCCAACGAGTACCTATCATGCATACTTTTGATAAGACTCACATTGATAAAAATCACAAACACATTAAAAAAATGTGTTAAACACGTTTTTTTAATGTATCTATGATTTTTATCAATGTGGGTCTTCTCAAAATTATGAATAATCGGTACTCGTTGGATGTGGAATTTAATTCTGCATCCAATAAGTGTCTACACTTGAAATTTGAGTAAACCTATAAGGAAGTAAGCCAAAAATACAATTAAAAAAAGTAGTTTTCTTCTTTTCCCTCCGAAATTCATCACTCTTATTTTATTATTTTAACTATTATTTTATTAATTTTCCTTAGGATGCCACTTTTAGTCTGAAATTTCCTCTAATGTGTATGATTCTAGGCCTCATTTTGTTATTATTACTTTGGGAAATAAGATGTACATGATACCAGAGGTAGTACCTCCTTCCATCATCTCTTTGATTATTGAAAAACAATGCAGTAAGATTATTTCTCGAACTAGGAAATTTCTTTTCATTACGATTAACCCATAGGGCAAGAAGAATAATATTATGTCTAAAACCTCCAAACAAGGCTCCATTGAATGGAAAAAACATATGGGAAAAGTCGTGCAGGAATACAAGGACATTTTCTCCTCACCCATAGGGGTTCCTCTATAGTCTCAAGTCAAGCACTCCATGGATTTGACCCCAGGTACGCCGCTACCTAATGGGTCTATCTATCAACGCTCTATTCTAGAGAATGATGAAATCAAGAGGAAGATCCAAGATTTGTTGCAAAAAGGGAACAATAGGCCAAGCTCCTCACCGTGTGGGAGCCTGATCGTGTTGATACATAAGGAGGGCGGCACTTGGAGGCTCTGTATTGACTATCGGGCGTTGAACAAGATCACTATCTAGAATAAGTATCCAATCCCATGGATCGATGACCTCCTAGACCAACTCAAGGGGGGCAAATATTTCAGTAAATTGACATGAATTTTGGTTATCACTAAGTACCAATTGAACCCTCTGATGTATGGAATACTTCCTTCAAGTCTAAGGAGAACCTCTTCTATTGGAAACCTAATCGTCTAAGGGTTGGTGTGGAAGGCGAAGTGTCAAAAGGAGTCCAAGAGATCACTTGGTATGTGAAGACCAAGGGCCACAAGGAAGTGTATAAATGTACACCTATGTTAATAGTAAATGCAATGAGATGTCTTATCATTCACATTTTGTCTCTGCCATACTTGTGTAAGTTTGAGGCAGTCCAGGTGTAAGTGGTAACAGAATCTCCTGCCCTGCTCATACGAGCCATTTTTTTTTTTTCCTTTGTAAACTTGCGCTCTCTTCCTTGTGTGTTTTATTCCTTTAGTAATAATTTTTGAGAACATAGGTAACGTCTCTCAACTATGCCATTCCTTTGTTGCTAGAAAACCTTCTCTTAAGACTGTAGAGAGGAATATTACCAGCTTTTTCCCTATGGTTTTCTAATGAATGTTTCTTTGCATTGTAATCGATACACTAGCTCATCTCCTAAAAATATTTGTGGGAAGTTTCAATCTATTGTTGCATTGGTTGAACCCCGTTAAAAAATTCCTAAGTGCATTGGTTTAATGTTCATGAATATTGATTGAGTCCAATAGAGGCTGGGGTTATTTCATCCCTCTCATATGCCATTTATTGAAAAGTCAACAAGAAATGTGTGTCTAATTTTATTTTCCCTTAATTAATTTGGACAATAAATTGTAATCTTATCTCATAATCACTTGTAATAGTTAACTTAGTGTGATAGACTCAGTTAGCTCATGAAATTCAAGTTGAGGGTGGTTGGTGAGGCATGTAGAGTGATTCTATTTGTTTTAGAGTCCAAGTTGCAGTTAGTGTATTAATTTAATGCATGAGAAATTAGTTAACTAATTTGAGTGAGTTAATGTCAGTTTAACTAGTTGTAATTCACCTCTGTTATTTGGTTGTTTAATTTGTTTGCTTCTATCTGCGGACAGAGGCGATCCCTACTAGCCCAGCAGGGGTCTAGCAACAAACAAATAATGTCATGACGCAGGTTCCTAATTACGAATCAAAAGGCTGGAGATAGAAGCCTACCTGGATTCCAATGCTAGGATCTGAAGAAGAAGCGTCCCCGTTCCTCAGCCTTGGCAGATCACAATCCCTCCACGATCTCCGCGAATGAACACCTGCACATGGAAGAAACGAACAGATACAAGCATAGAAACCAGCATACGTAACTAAACATCAGTCAGAAAGGACATTACTCGCATTAACATGATGGAAAACGGAGTGGAACCATAATCATAATCATCTATTAAATAACCAACGAAGAGAGATTACAACCAAGTTCTGACGTCGCGGTCTCCTTCGGACGGGTCTCCAGTCGTCCACGTCTCGCAAAGCTCGCCAAGGAAAGGGAAAACCTCTCCAGAGTCTCGTGACAATGGTCTCCTTACTTGAGTCAGCCTTAAGGGGAAAAGAGGATTCTTTACAACACAAAGGCTCTTGGGAATATGGAGATTCAGAGCTTAGGCACTTCAAGACTAGCTTGCCATGGATTTGAGCAAGCTTTTATAGATGGGGAAGGAGGAGTTGGGATCCCTATTATTATGGGATTGGCCCTATCAACAAGGAAGGTTCCATGAGAGGTGGCAAAACCACTTCCCTCCATAGAACTCCCGCAGCCAAACCTCCCAACTCAAGATAGGTAATGGTTTGTGAGTTTGTTAGAACTCAACTTCCGCCATCCTTATTTAAAAAACAACTCCCAAAATGGGTGGCGCGACTATGGCTCTATTACAGAGCGCCAGTTGGCGCGACCTCTTTGCAGTAATTTCCCCATTGGCGCGAGTACTGAACTGCCTGCCCGCGCCAATGCCAAAAGGGATGTTTTTCATGACTTTTGCAAGGAGATGTCTCAAGGGAAAATAAAGCTCATGTTCAGAGGGATGCATTGATGATGTTTCCAAGGCATGAAAATGTTAACAGGTCACAGAATGGGTCCTCCATTGTGCGGGATGGGGAATGGTAAGGACGGTGACAAATTACTGTGTAACAGATGCCCCCTAAAGTATGAGGCCCGAGAGGGAGAGGGGTGAAATGCTTTACGAGAACATGTTCAACTGAAGGCCCGCCGTCGGAAAACCTGCGCAGAAAGATACAACCGATATCTCAAGTACATGATGTATAAGTGGTATGGACGCAGCCATCCGAAACAGAGTATGCTATAATCCGGATCCAGGGCATGGGCGCAGCCATCCAACTAAGATCAAATAAATAGACTCAGGTATGGTCGCAGCCATCCAATCAATGAGTCATGTACATAATGATAATAATCCACAATCGCAGCCTGGATTACAACAGACACAATCCAGGGTCTTGCGCTCCATCTCGACCCAACAAAGTACAAGTTCAAGCATGTGAATATGTGAGCTGAAGTCGAACATGCAAGAACATCGTCTGATTACCAGCCAATGATGAAAGCTGTTAATAGACGCGAGAGAAACCACCAATAATGACAATGGTCCTCAAGGTACTACAGGTACAATCTACGGCGTGTAAATAAATGAGTTGACGTCGAACACCCGCAGAATCATTCGATCGGAAGTCAATGATGTAAACTTCACGTCGAATGCGACGAACCTGCCATTGAGGCATGCAGGCTCCAAGGTACCATCAGGAGTCTCTAGACCAACTTCTCGGATAATGAGTTGAAGTCGACAGGAAGTGACCTTGATCGAAGGTGGGCCATAATGATTCCCACATCATCGACACGAGACAGAGGAACATGATGTTTTTTTGTGAATCAGGATCGTATGAGAAACAGAGGAAGGTTGATATTTGCAGAGGCCAACTTCTCTTGAACACATGAACGGCACGCCAGTGGACTTGGCAGTATTTGACATCAACGGATCAGAGGTCATGGTGACGAGGCAGTGAACAGATGAGAGGTCAAAAGAGATTACCCAAACACATGGAGGCATAGTGAAGCAACGAGATGAGATGTCCCCAACCCGACACGGATGCAGACAAGTGCCATGTTCAAGAGCGACATACTGCCGACGACAACGACGATGGTTCCATTTTTCCCCCACCATTTCTGGCGAGTACCCCAATTATTTTTGATAACAAGCTTGAAGGGGATAGCATATGCTTGCGATATAAGTCTGCCCTTCGGGCGAATCCATCCTAGTGCATTTAACGAGTCCCAAGAAGGAGAAACTCGGAGAACGTCATTTCGACTAGATCCGATGTCATCAGGGTTTAACGAGTCTGACAAAGGAAGAACTCGGCGTCTTTTCATGTTTAGAGAGTTTGAAAAGACAGCGGAAAAGAAAACTCCACAGGTCCCTTTTCGTCAATAGTTCCCCAGATCCGAAAAGGTAGAAAACAATACCCGAGAAAACCTCCTAGTCACAATAGGCTAGGGTATTCCTTTTTCGTAATCAATCCATCCCAGCCCGAAAAAGGGTTAAACTTATAATGGGTGGATGTCGATTCGTGTCCATTTTAACGAGATCGAAACGACAAGGGCCTCGGCGATCTTTTCATATTTAGAGAGTCAGAAAAGAGCTGAAAGATGACTCCAGAGTGACTTTTTCGTGTATTTACCGAGTCCGAAAAAGTATAAAATACAACTCGTTTCCATCTTTTAAGTCGCAAAAAACCTGTTGCTGCACATACAAAGCAAGCGTAAAACCCATTTTCGACATAACATATGAAAATATTTGATAAAAATAACTTCTAAAACTCATTTAATGTCGAAAAAGTTATAAATATGTCTAATTGGTAAAAATAAAATTACTTTTACTATTTACCTTGGTAGAAAACAACAATGGTCCATTTGGAGCAGAAACTTCCGTCGATGATTGCGACCAATCCAGGCAACCATTCAGCTTCTCGTCTGTCACAGGTAAAAGGCGCCCCCTTGCCCTACATTTTCATTCATTTTTTAATGATTTTCCCTTAAGAATCAGTTTTGCATGAGCATTTTTAAAATTTTAGGGCCGGGCCCATTGGCGCGGGTATCGGGCACGGACCCGCGCCAATGAGCTCTTTTTACTAAAGGGCTCGCGCCACATGGCGCGACTGTTAGCAAAACAGCCGCGCCAGCGGCCGAACCTAAATTTTCGCCCAAAATTTCGACATTTAAACCAAATTTCTTGGAATTTGAAGCTCATCAAAGATCTAATCAGGGGTTTTTGACCATGTGAATGCAGATAATCACTCAAAATGGCAATCGAATGGAAGGAACGAGAGCACGGAGATGAGGATGAACAAGCCATGCAAAGCCAAGCTTGCATGAACGCACTTAGAGACTGTGGATTGAAAAAGTTCTTCCTCACGCCATGTTTACGAGCTCAGCCCGAGCTCCTCCAATATCTAATCAGCATCTGGGATGAAAATGAACAAGTGTTCAAGCTACGAGACCAGGTGTTAGAATTGGAGGTCACTGACATTTATTTCATTACTGGATTGTCCCGCAGAGGTCCAATCCCTGTACTGACTGGGAGCAGACCATCCGGGGAAAAGATGGAACAGGTAATGGCACGGGTGTGCCGAGGGGCACAAACATGATCATGAAGCAAGAAGGTAGACATCCATACTGTCCCTGATCTAGCACTGAGAGTAGTTCTCCATACCATTACGCGGGCTGCTGGGTCGCAGGCTCCGCACGAGGCCACGAAGACCCAACTCCTGCTGGCCTCAGAATGTATGAGTCCCTTACTGTTCAACTGGGCAGAAGCAGTAACCATCAACATGAAAAGGCAGCTCACAAGGTGCAAACAAGGGAAACTGAAACAGTTCGGTTATGGTTCCATCTTGGTATCGTTCATTCTGGAACGCATACCAATCTTCCAGGGCCAAGGGGCCGCAGTGGCGAGTCCGATACCACGAGAGCCACGAATGGCTCGCTGGGCAGAACTGATGCCCAGATCTGGAGGTGGCCAGCAGATGTCCTGGAGGCCAGAGTTCTTTAGGTGGCTACGGCGCCAGCTGATCGTCGTGGAAGATTGGCCCTATTCGGGAACTGAATTTACCGGGGACCCAGATCTCCCACTACCAGAAGGAGATGACTGGGACGAGGAGCTGGGTAAGACCTCATGTTTTTGATTTTATGTTTATATGCTTTTTTTGTTAATACACATCCGTCTTAACACGATTATATATGCATGCAGATGTAGGACCTGAGAGACCAGCCGGGATGTCTCCAATCTCCCGGAGGACACAACTCGCCCCTGAGATTCAGGGGGAAGGCACCGGAGGAGAGGAACTGATCCAGAACCTTGAGGGGATTGCCCATGGGATCCCAGACTATGCCCGGCTATCAGACGTACCGATGGCATACCAGCGCCACACGGTGGGAGTTCCGAACCGGATCCACCGAATCCTGAGGCGCCTAGTGCGTGCAGTGACGTGCTATCATGAGCAACATGCGGATTAGTCCTTAGGATTTATGCCACACCTATTTTTGAGAGACACAGTGTCTCAGGATGTACTAAGACGATTATGTATATTTTTTGAGTTTTACGTGACACACTCTATGTAAACATTTCGATATTTATATATATACATATCTATTTCTGGATGAGTCTCTCTTTACATGTGATGATGATTTATAAATTGCGCAAATGTCTGTCTAATACCAAATTTGCTACTGCATCTGTTAATGTATTCAAATGCCTGGGTATATGATGTAGTCAAAATTCCTTTCCAGTAATCGAATACGCAAATACAGACGTAAGATGGACGGGTTCCTTACCGAATAGTGTCCGTTCAGCTGTAACACTACAAGTTGTGAATCTAGGTACATGAGCAATTCACGGATACCAAGGTTTACTGCCTCGGTTAATAATTCCAACACGGCACTATATTCCGCGATATTGTTCGTGGTACGTCCTAAACACACACCTTGTAGGTCAATCAACTCACCAGCAGGATCGTAGATTACCCAGGCTGCGGAAGACAGATTCCTGGTACTGCGGGAGGCACCATCCGCGAAACCAACAAATGGATGAGTAGACATCTGCACAACCAGGAAGACCCGATCAGCAGAAAGATGTTTACAAAGCACACCACACTATGCACACAAATGACAATCACACACCTATGTACACACACCACACCAAGAAATCACTTCAGGCGTAGTACTTTTTAAGGTACAGCCCATTTCTGGGCTGCGCCAGGGGAACTCCTTCGTAATCTATAAGCTCGTAGGCCCCATTTTTCAAAACGCGTTTTACTATATAGGGACCGTGCCACATAGGCTGGAGTTTACCGGCTCCAAGCTTATCATGTGCCTGATCGTACAAGAGAACAAGGTCTCCTTCAATGAAAGAACGAGGAGAAACAGTTTGATCAAAATGAGTTTTGACCTTCTTCTTTTGTGCTTCGATGATCAAAGCAGCCAGTCGACGGGTTTCATCCAATCGTTCGAGATACAGAAGACGTTCTTCCTCAGGGGAGGTATCCGGTAATAGCTCCACAGCTAATTTAAGCGAAGGAATTTCACATTCAACCAGCAGAGTAGCTTCCAGACCGTACACCAATTGGAAAGGTGTGAACCCGGTTGCACTCTTAGCAGATGTTCGGTATGCCCAGAGAGCTGAGAACAGTTGGAGATGCCAATTGGATTTATGAATCCCAACCGTTCGCTGAAGCATGGTGACCAAAACCTTGTTCACCGCTTCAACCTGACCATTCGCTTGAGGGTAGTATGGTGTTGAGATGTCGTGACGCAAGCCCAACGTTGAAGTTAGCTCCGTCATCATGTAATCACGGAAATGAGTACCATGATCAGTGACGATGGCTTGAGGAACCCCGAATCATGCAATAACGTGGTTGAATATAAATGAAGCAGCCGTTTTCCCGTCAGCAGCTAGTGTAGGCATCGCCTCGGCCCACTTAGTGAAGTAGTCGACGGCGACAATGATATACGCATGCCCCCCGGCCGAGTGAGGGTTACACGTCATAAAATCCATGCCCCATTTCGCAAAAGGGCCGACAGTAATAACGGGATGCAATGGCAACGGCGGCGCGCGCATCTTGCGCTGAAAAATCTGGCATGGATGACATTTACGGACTGCAGTGATACAATCCTTGAATATGGAAGGCCAGAAATAACCTGCCCGCAGAATCTTCTGGGCAGTAGCATACCCGGACATGTGTCCGCCATAGGCGCCACTGTGGCAGTCATTCAAGACTTTCTCAGCCTCTTCCAAGGTAAGGCATCGTCGGAGCACCGAATCTACTTCAATACGATATAAGGTATCTCCTACGATACGGTAGGGTTGGGACTGGTGCCGAATCCGACGGCGGGCAGTTTTATCCAACTCAGACCGAAATGTCGCGGTCTGAAGATACACTCTGATGTCACCGTACCAAGGATCACGAGTATCGATAAGAAACAGCGTTTCGTCTGGTATATGATCTTCTGAGTGTGAAGGAACAGAGTCTGTAGGGAGAGAACATATCAAATCCGCGAAGACCAGTGATTTAGTTGACTTGGCAGTGGTAAACTCCAAGTCAAACTCCTGTAGGATCACGATCCATTTGGAGTACTTGCCCCCTAGTAATTGTCTAGAGAGAATATACGTCATAGGGTTGCAGTCTGAAACCACTGTTATCGTGCGCAAAAGGATGTAATGGTGAAAGCGTTGTACGGCATGTACTGCTGCTAAGGCCAACTTCTCGACATGTGCATAACGCGTTTCCAAGTCGAGAAGGTTCCGAGACAGGTAATAAACGACATGTTCGTCACCGTTCTCGTCATCCTGCACCAAGACCATGGCGATGGTGCTTAATGCGGTGGCTAGATACAAAGTAAAGTTGCAATGGTAGTCTGGAGGACGAAGCAACGGAGCATTGACTAGCAATGTCTTCAGCTTCTCAAAGGATTCTTGAGCAATTTCGTCCCAGTGAAAGGGAACATTCTGCTTTAACAAACGAGTGAATCCTTTGGCCACCTCGGCATAATTCGGGATAAAGCGCCTAGGAAAATTCGCTTTCCCTTGTAGACTCTGTAACTGATACAGGGAGGAGGGTGATGGGAGATTTACGATGGCCTCAACCTTTAGAGGGTCAAGGCGAATTCCGTCTTTCGAGACTATAAAGCCTAAAAGACGGCCAGAATCAATGCAGAAGACGCACTTATGAGGGTTGAGCCTGATATTGTAGCGTCTCCCGCACCAAGACCATGGCGATGGTGCTTAATGCGGCGGCTAGATACAAAGTAAAGTCGCGGTGGGTAGTCCTGGGAGGACTACAACGGAGCACGATCAGGCAATGTCTTCATCTCAAAGGATTCCTGAGCAATTTTGTCCCAATGAAAGGGAACGTTCTGCTTTAACAAACGAGTGAATCCTTTGGCCACCTCGGCATAATTCGGGATAAAACGCCGAAGAAAGTTTGCTTTCCCTTGCAAACTCTGTAACTGATACAGGGAGGAGGGTGATGGGAGATTTACGATGGCCTCGACCTTTAGAGGGTCAAGGCGAATTCCGTCTTTCACCATAAAGTTTCAAAACTGATGCATGTGACCCACTAAGACGCACCAGGCCGGGTTTGTTCGATATTGTAGCCCGCAACGGGGATGAATATCTCGCGGAGATGCTCAGATGGTCCTCTCGCTACCCGACCAGTTGGCAAGTCGCCCGTATAAGGCCGGACAATATGGCGAATTATCATGAAAGCTGTGACACGCACGCGAAACGTGTGGCGCGGGGCCGTTTTTGCCGAATAGATATTTGTACGCGAAAGTGCCCCACGAACAGATGAATGTGGTCTTATGTTGATCCTCAGGTGCAATATTGATTTGGTTGTAGCCTGAGAAACCGCCCATTAAGGAATAGATCTCACTCCCGGCACATTCGTCGATGATCTGGTCGATAAACGGAGTGGGATAATTATCCTTAGGACAGGCGCGATTGATATCGCGATAATCCACACAGACTCGAATTGTACCCTGCTTTTTATCAACAGGGACGATATTGGACACCCATTCTGTAAGGGGGATAGGATAAATAAAACCCGCGTTCAGAAGTTTTTCAACTTCTGCCTTGATGGCGGCGGCTTTCTGAGGATGCATGGGACGTAAGCGTTGGCGCACGGGTTTCGCGCCTGGGTAGGTTGGAATCTCGTGCACGACAATACTCGGATCAATTCCCGGCATTTCCTCGTAAGACCATGCGAAAACATCTCTGAATTCTTTGAAAAGCTCAGTATAGACTTGAATCTCGTCGGGAGAACAAGTCACACCCACATGAATGTTCTCAACAACCCCCGGTTTAACGGAGATGTTGATTGGAACAGTTTGAGTAATGTTACTCAGATTAACCTCTGAAAAGACCTCGTGCATTAAGATCGGTGTTTGAAGAGGAGGGGAAGGAACCTGAGTAGCATAACGCTCCAGACAATCAGTCATTGCCCCCAAGCTGGGCATAAACGAGGAGCGATGATGTCCATCGCCCCAGGGCAGCTCCTCAAGAGACATAGTTTCAATGATAGCCTCATCTAAAGGAAAAGTCTCTCTAAGAGGATCAGGTGAATCAGCCTGACCAAGCCAGGGGGATTGTGAGTAGACGTCAAGAGCCATGCTCATCGGAGCATGCTGAGGAGGTGGAGGGTCCGATGCGGCAACAATCTCACAGTAGCTGATCTCTACTAGCGTTAAAGGCATGGATTCTCCAAACTCATATACCTGCTCAGGTGTAGGAATAAGCCAGGGGTCATTAGTCCTGGACAACATGTTGACTTGAGCGGTATTCGGTGGCGGTGCGGGGAATATACCCATGAGAACCGGGTCTTTGAAGAGACCAGGTCCTATGCTGTCTGGGGGATTCGGAATTTGATCCACGTATGGCATGTTGTTCTCAGAGCTAGAGGTGAAAAATGACAACTGATCTACCGTGACAATCTTGCCCTCATGGGGAAACTTAATGAATCGAAAGACGGTAGACGGCACGCAGAGCATGTCATGGGTCCAGCTGCGGCCAAGAAGTATATTGTAGTTGAGTTTAGCGTCAACCACTTCCACTTCCACGTTGACAGTTTTTCCCTGTAATGTGATCGCAAGACTCTCAAGAACTCCCAGGGGTTTAGACTCCCGACCATCAAATGCCTCACGGGCATTGGGAGATGACGACAAGGCTGGAGAGCCAATGGACTTCCAGCAAGCGGAGGACATAACACAAGTAGATGCACCCTCATCTACGACGGCCCTATGAATGTTGAGACCGTTAATCCCGACTTGAATGACCAAAGCGATTTGATGTGGAAGTCGGGGAGTAAAATTCTCCAGATCAAAGGTGAGAAGGCTCGAGTCGGCGGGATCGATACCACCGATGGCAGACAATAAAGCCTTCCGTTGTGAAGGACAACTTTGAAGAACCTCAAGTGCAGACATGGCACATGGCGCCTGTGCCAGATCCTCAACGATACTGTAATGTTGAGCGGCACGAGCATTTGGATTGTAAGAGGATCTTCGAAGAACACCCTTGGGAGGTGGTTTCACAACAGGTTCGGGAGTCGGCTTCTCGATTTCTAATGGACCGGAGGCAGGTGGGGGAGGCGGCCCTTCCGCAACTGCCTTCCCGGGTGCCTGTCGAGGTTCATTGTAATCCTTCGATCGCGTAGCGATAGTGACAGGTGCATTAGTCTTCATCATGAAAACCTGAAACCCAAACGGTGCAGATGGTGACGCCTGTTCGACCATCTGGGTTTGCTGAGATGGAAATGGCTCTTTTAAAACAGCCGGAGTCCCTTTTGAGCCTTTAAGAAGTTGACTAACTTCGGACCGTCGGGGACAGTCCTTAGTATAATGGTCACCTTCACAGATGAGGCAAGGGAATTTCGGCTTACGTTGGGAGCCATCGTCAGTTTGAGATTTAGATTCCGGTTTCGGGGCATCAGATTTTGATTTTCCTTTGCCCTTCTTCTTCCCCTTGGAGGATTTGTCCGTAGGATTGGCCTGGACGGCATTCACCTCCGCGGTTTTACCAGAATCAGATGAGGGG
The DNA here is from genome assembly GCA_034641835.2 of Pinus albicaulis. Taxonomy (NCBI): domain Eukaryota; kingdom Viridiplantae; phylum Streptophyta; class Pinopsida; order Pinales; family Pinaceae; genus Pinus; species Pinus albicaulis. The sequence goes on from CM076579.1 coordinate 1,134,674,546, forward strand.
GAATTAGCAGAGGTATTGTTGGAAGAATTAGCCTTCTGCTTCCCATTCGAAGACTTCTTCGAATTTTGAGAAACGGAACCAATGACACCATCCACCGTAGGGGTAGGCGGAGCCTTAGTGGTTCCGGGCCGTGGAGCATCAGTCAAGATGTCATAAAGCGTGCCAGACTACGAATAAAAAAGATCCAGGTACTGGGCACGTGCGATAGCTTGTTCCTCTGTCACACACGCTCCCATCGCGATATCCTGAGCGATTTTATTCACAAAGGAGGTGGTGAACCAGTGAGTCAAAATCTGATCAGGTATGTGAAACTTGATCAGTCGACGACGGCGCCGCCACTCATGAATGTGATCTGAAATGTGAGTGGCCGTGTCCTGCTTCAGAGAAGTCAGGAGGTGCGTCCCGGCCTCATACCGGACCGGTAACTGGAAGTGCGTGAGGAAAGCCATAGCTAACGAGTTGAAATCCTGAAAAATACCACGGGATAGCTCTATGTACCACTTAGCAGCAGCTCCTGTTAAAGTACACTGGAAAAGACACAGACGAATCGAATCATCGGTCCAAGAGTTAGACGAGCACCAGAGGTGATACGTCATCACATGCGCCTGGGGGTCTTCTCCAGCTTTGCCTTCAAACTTGGGACAGTCACCTGGTATCTTGGTGGGAACCGAAGGCCAATATGGATTATGAGCAATCGGATCATTGGTCAACTTCGAGACGTCCGGTAGTTCCAAGGTAGCCAGGAACGACAATGGAGGGTTAACTACCATGCCAGTCCCAGGATAAGGTCCGGTACCTGTGCTCCACGATGGTTGTGAATATCCCTGCCCCCATGGGTTCTGTCCCTGAGGATTCTGACCGTAAGGGGCATAGTTCGTATAACCAGACTGATTTGGCTGCTGGTAACCATAGTGCGGGGCTTGATAACCAGGGTTCGGGCCCTGATTAGGTGTCTGCCCTGTATAAGCAGCGTTTGGATTTGGCTGCTGAGCGTAGGTAGAACCGGGTGGAGGAGGATGATACTGAGAGCCTCCAGAGTGATTATAGTTCGGTTGAGACTGACCATGAGAATAATAACCACTCTGAGGATGAGTAGGCTGCTGATAAGTGGAACCCTGCGGAGCCTGGTACGTAGGGCGCAGCTGTTGATTTGGCTGCGGCATTGAATGAACAGGCTGCTGAGCAGAGTGAACGGAATGAGAGGGCTGCCCTGAATGAACAGGTTGACCCGAGTGAGGGGGCTAGCCTGAATAACCAGGCTGGCCCGGGTGACCAGGCGGAGTTGGTTGCGCAGGCTGACCTGGTTGTAAGTGAGCCCCAGGTTGTGCCGGATGAGTCGGCTGGCCCGGAGGCGGAACACCGGGCTGTACCGGATGAGCCGGTTGCCCTGGTGGAGGAACAGGACCAGGTGCTTGCTGGAAACTAGTTTGACCTGAAGCAGAACCATAAGGTGGTCCTGGCTGATACGCAACGTTAGAAACAGCAGGATACTGCGGTTGCATTGGTAAAGACGGCTGGATTTGCCCCCCAGGACCATAGGCCTGTCCCGGTTGATACCCTAGCTGAGGTTGAGCAGGTTGACCAGCAGGGCTATAATATGGTCCTTGCGGATTGTACAATGGCCCTTGCTGGCCCGCAGGGTAGCCTTGGATGGGCTGTCCCTGTGGGTCATACAAATAGCCAAGTTGCCCCGCAGGTTGGCCCTGGAAGGGTTGTCCCTGCGGGTTGTAAGCCCGGTTGTATGGTAAACCTTGAGCATACAGATAAGCCTCAGGAGCAGGAAGGCGCAAAACCTCCCCGTGCTCGTCGAACTGACCTGGGAACGCATACACGGGAGTGCCATCCTGTGCATAGTGCGAAAAGAAGGATCGGTAAGGATCTTGGGGAACTTGTCCAGCTCCGGCGTTCGGCTGCTGTAAGAACAACCGATACTCCTCCGGAGAGATATTATCCGGTATAGCAGTAGATAGGTAAATGTCTTCAGGAGTTGGCCCAGCCCTAGTAGTAGATGCTGAGACAACAGAAGAAGAGGCAGCCACACAAACAGTGGGCCGAACGGGAACAGAAGTGACGGGCGTCGAAGGGGACACCCCGGGTGTAGTGGCAGCTGGTCTCGATGCGGGAGATGATATCCCCATAGAGGCTGCAGCTGAAATGATCTGACCCAGAGATCTGTATCCCTGTGGTAAAGAAGGACTGGCTGACGACGTAGTAGCCAGCTCGGAGCCGTCTCCCTCAAACAATCTACGAGGGATGCGCTGATAGTCATCAGACTCCGGAATTTCCTCACCAGAATCACTCATGGTTGATCCTGCCGTTAAATCACGCAGAAGACGGCGAGGACTAGGAGGAAAAACAGCAGCAACAAACGGTGAACCCGATGTAAGAGAAAGGAAATCAGCTCCTAATCTCAATTCAGACACAGGGTCCGAAAAGGGCCAATTGAACTCAACTGGTCCTCCAAAGGGTTGTTCGGCGAGAACCGGTCCCCCGTCAGGAAACTCGGAAACAACAGGCTGCTGTGGTTCAACAGAAGGCTCAGAAGCTTCTGAAGAATCGTCCGTGTAAGGACTACCAGTAGACGAAACCGATGGTTCCGCCACCGTGGCAAAAGACTAGAAGAAAAGAGAAAACACACACACGGGCTGAAAATGAGTTAAGACACACGATCAAACGGTCAACAAGCAATGTCTAAATAGGTGTGAAATCGTGGGCGATTAATTTTACCACATTGGAAAGTAAGAAATTCTACCGTTTCATGTTTCAAGAGTCGAGAAACGATAAAAAGATGACTCTATCTCTTTCGGAGTTGACACAAGCGTGAAAGGACAAGCGCTTGACGGTCTTTTCAAGTTTAGGGAGTCAGAAAAGACCAAATGACTGCTCAGGAAAAACTAGGCACAAAGGGTGTACCAAATATCCGTGAACTGTAATATACACCTTGGTTTCAAAAATGAAACAGAAATCGACCAAGGACTTTCCGTACGTGCAGGTAGTCTCCCCGAATGCTGTGTTCGGTGTATCACGGGTATAGGGCGGCAGACTCGGCTTCCCGTGGATAAAGGATTGAAAACCTATAGGGGTCTCCCTTTATATACGCGACGGTACGGGGAGCACAAGTCCGTACTAGCGCTGTCTAAAGCCAACAGGCGAATGACAGCTGCTAGGTTTAACGACGCCGAAACACGTCTCTAGCCTAGACCTTCTAAATATGTTTCGTTAAGTTCCAATGATGCCTTAGGTTAATTGAATAAATTTTACAGTTGATCTTCAATTAAGTTTCAATTTCCAGGCCCTATCGTATGTAGTGTCTCCTAAATGCAAAGCTATATGCCACAGTGCAACATTTCGTTCGATGAAAACTAATTAGAGAAGAGTTGAGAGCTTTTATACAAACGAAATGAACGGAAACCAAACAATGAGCTCTATAATGCAACTAATGCAATTGACAACTTTTCATTCAAAACACTAATCACCAGCGATATGGAAAAGATCACAATTTGCACTAATTAACAAAAGCATAAGAGATTTTTTTTTGTTTTTCAATGTTTAATGGCTAATATGCACTAATCAAAATTGAAAACAAATGGAGCAACTTGAGAAACGATATCCAAGAGAGCGAAACAAACACATTTCACTCAACAACACAAGCAATCAGATCCCCAAATCGACCAAAGTCTCTCAAAGCGAAGAAAAGACTCAAAAGCTTCCAACGGACCGTGTGATCTAGGTCCAAAGCAAGACCAAACGAGTTTCGAATGAAGAAATGAACAATCACCCAAAAATCGTAATGAAACAATGAACAACTACTTAGAGAATGTGGAGAATCAATCAGATAGTTGACAGGACAATCCAAACACCAAAAATCCCAAGGAGGGCTCGATACACCAAGCCACTAGATGACCTAGGGCTTAAAACGTGAAATCGGTAGATAGAAGCAAACAACCAAAGGACAGAGGTGAATTCCCAGCCAAACAAGACTCCAACACACTCAGGCAGTCGAAAAATCAAGAAGAAAAACACTGATCAACTTCAGAGAGCTCAAAAATGAGAAAACTCAAAAAACTTACAGGGGTGGCGCGACTGTAAGTGTGAAACTGGCGCCAAAAAGCGATTGGCGCGGGTTTAACAAAGGCAACATGCGCCAATTGGCGCGACTGTCGGGTTAAAAACCGCGCCAGTCGAGTTTCTTAGCTAAAAATTAAAAATAAGCTACTCCAGAAACAGACCAATGCAAGCTAAGCAATCCAAGAAGCAAAAACACACAAAGAACCCAACCCAGAAGGTTCATCAAGCAAGGAAAAGCAAGATACAAACGGCAAGGCAAGACAAAGACTCCAAGTCGTTCAGTCCGTAAACCAAACCGGAGATTGACTAAAGTAGCGTTGATCTACTCCGCTAATGCAAGGCAGAAGCGTTTCGAAGGCTATCTGGCTGTACTTCAGGCTCCGTCTAAAGTTTACAAATCAAACAACAAGCTGGATCCCCAGTGGAGTCGCCAATTTGTTGAGGAGGTAAATCCCCTCTGCGGACAGAGGCGATCCCTACTAGCCCAACAGGGGTCTAGCAACAATCAAACAATGCTATGACGCAGGTTCCTAGTTACGAATGAAAGACTTGGAATAGAAGCCTACCTGGATTCCAACGCTAGGATCTGAAGAAGAAGCGTCCCCGTTCCTCAGCCTTGGCAGATCACAATCCCTCCACGATCTCCGCGGATGAACACCTGCACATGGAAGAAACGAACAGATACAAGCATAGAAACCATCATACGTAACTAAACATCAGTCAGAAAGGACATTACTCGCATTAACATGATGGAAAACGGAGTGGAACCATAATCATAATCATCTATTAAATAACCAGCGAAGAAAGATTACAACTAAGTTCTGACGTCGCGGTCTCCTTCGGACGGGTTTCCAATCGTCCACGTCTCGCAAAGCTTGCCAAGGAAAGGGAAAACCTCTCCAGAGTCTCGTGACAATGGTCTCCTTACTTGAGTCAGCCTTAAGGGAAAAAGAGGATTCTTTACAACACAAAGGCTCTTGGGAATATGGAGATTCAGAGCTTAGGCACTTCAAGACTAGCTTGCCATTGATTTGAGCAAGCTTTTATAGATGGGGAAGGAGGAGTTGGGATCCCTATTATTATGGGATTGGCCCTATCAACAAGGAAGGTTCCATGGGAGGTGGCAAAACAACTTCCCTTCCATAGAACTCCCGCAGCCAAACCTCCCAACTCAAGATAGGCAATGGTTGTGAGTTTGTTTGAACTCAACTTCCGCCATCCTTATTTAAAAAACAACTCCCAAAATGGGTGGCGCGACTACGGCTCTATGACAGAGCGCCAAGTGGCGCGACCCCTTTGCAGTAATTTCTCCATTGGCGCGAGCACTGAACTGCCTGCCCGCGCCAATGCCAAAAGGGATGTTTTTCATGACTTTTGCAAGGAGATGTCTCAAGGGCAGATAAAGCTCATGTTCAGAGGGATGCATTGATGATGTTTCCAAGGCATGACAATGTTCACAGGTCACAGAATGGGTCCTCCATTGTGCGAGATGGGGAATGGTAAGGACGGTGACAAATTACTGTGTAACAATATATTATGGTAAATTTTCCAAGGAATACCGCATGGGATCCACCCCTTTTCCTTAGAATATCCACATGGACGACAACTCAACAATGAACCACAATAGCAGTGGGTAACTTCAAGGGACTCAACCAAATTTGAACATGTGACCTACAGACTGCCCCTTGGCAAGAAGCCTTGGGTGGATGGTTGAACTAATTGAGCTAACCCTTGGGGATATGTTGTGTACTTAAGGAGGATAAAATGAGATACCCAAAGTGGATAACAATAAATAGGTGGCCACACATTGTGATGTGCTAATTTTAAGAAGGCTTACTAGAAGGTTCCACCCATTGAAATATTCCTTCACTAGAAAATTCCTAGGAGGTTAGAACTTTATAAAGAAATAGAAGCGATGTAATGAGACATGCTATGAACTATATTGCAATTGGAGCAAGTGTTGCTTGTGGAGTGATTCTCTTAAGGAATAATTCACGTTCTTACCATACTTCAAGGGTTTTCTCTACAATTCTTGTGTTCATTCTTTTGTTATTTATTGTGTGGATTTTTTGTGTTCAAGTTAATGTTTGTTTCCATTTTTAGATATATCGAGTTATACAACAATTGGTATCTAATATTTGTTTGTGTGTGTATGTTTAATAATTTTGTTGCATATTTTTCTTTGAAAAAAGAGGACGACAAACTTGAGATCCATTTCATAAACTTTTATGCAAAATCCAAAGAAAATGGCTATAGATTCGAGTTCCTCTAAAAAAAATACCCAACTTAAAAAAATAAAAATCATCTTGATTGAAGTCCAAGAAGTGGAGTTATTATTGATTTAAAATAAACTATTCTAGGGTTTTTTTCTAGTAACGGCCACTAGGTTTGTAGATCAGATAGAGTGCTCAAATTTCAGTCAAACTAGTGCTAGTTGACATAGGGTGGTTGTGGCATTTCATAATTGTGGTCATAACAACCAATCAGAGAAGTATTGCTAAAGTTATTATCATTTTACAGTAGTCTTCTCAAACCCTAGCTGCATAAAGGAGCTCCATTAAAGTAATTTATTTCTATAAATCCTACCTCTATTTTTGGGTTATAGCGAACAAGAAGTATTATTTTACAAGAATAGATGATGGTCTTACTATGGAAGAATACATAAAAGAAAATAAGTCAATATAGGGAATGAGTGGAAATTTTGTGTAAGCTTTAAAGATGATGTTTCCTTATGGTGGAGGTTGCTTAACCATGACAAGATGATTGCACCTTCAGATGATGCCTTTGCACAAGTACTTTTAGACATGTTGTCTCATGTTGGGTAGAAAGATAAACATAGCACCAAGGTTTTGTTTTTGTGCACAACCTTCCTATTTTTTTTTTTCCTCGAGAAAAAAGCATAATTTTATTACAGCAGATGTGTACAAAATTACATTGAGAAACACATAGATGTGTGTTCAGAAAAAACAAACCCTGAAGTTTGTTTACAAGAGTTAGATACTGAGTCTAACATAGCCTATGCAGATCCAGATGTCAGGCTTATACAAGCTGTTCAAAAAACCAAAACTGTCTATAAGTCCCTTTTGAGAATTAACTTCAGAACTAAGCAAAAATACTGCTCTACTAAGGCACAGACCAATTCCCACTGCCATGAAATAAAAATTCAACCACTCAAAAGTAAAGTGGACTCCTGTACAGTCATTCACCCGAGCCATAACGGAATCTGCCAGCAATATAAAGTCCGCAATCTGTATGGAGCACCGCCCAGGGGAGCCAGAAACTCTGTATTTTAATTAAAACATGTGCTCAGCCCGCTGTTGAAGCCCTTCATTGAGAAAACCGAAAAGGAAACCAGAGATTTTAACAGTCTTCAACATCTAAAAACTGTGAAAGCGTTCTACAGGAATGGCAACCCGTAAACTAAATCAACAACCATCCAGATATACCATATCGGCCTTCAGCAAGCAAACGGGTGTTGCATCCTGTAGGAAAAAAAAGGTGTCATGTCCTCCATAATGATCTGAAGGAAGACAACCGCTGTAGCCAGGCAAAAATGTGATTATTGCATTTGCCGGCGCTGCTTCTGTGTAGGCTGTATAGAATAATCGGCCAATACAAGAAGGCAGCATGTCCAGACAACTTTCCCAAAATCAATTGTGAAAGAGGCTTCAAAATTTTCTCCTAATACAGAAAGCTTTCAGAGAAACTTAGCAGCAAACAAAGGATTGAATGGCTTAATAAATGGTGTCATGTCTGCAAAGGAAAAACACAGGAGCCCCTCATTCAAATAAGGATTGATGAAAGTAATCAGAGATATCGCCACCAAGATGTTCTCTGATCCTCCATAAACCCACAACCTGCTGGATCCCCCTCTTAGAAGCTCGATCTGCCATGTCATTATTTTCACGGTAAATATGTTGACAGGAGAAAGATTCAAGTGAAGATAGGATCTCCCTAATAGAGTGAAGCAAATGCTGTAAATGGTGCACTCTGCAATGCTGATATCCTTTTATCCAGTTAATCACATTCAAGGAGTCACCATAAAAGTTTAACCTTCTGCAACCTTTCTCCACAGCAAACAGCAGAAGGATCTTAAGGCTCAACAGTTCAGCATTGTTATTCGATCCTTCCCCAAGCCCAACAGAGATTTCAAACCAATGTGCTTCAGAGAGAAACAACAGAGCCCCCCCACCACAAACATTTTGTTGCATCGCCCCATCAAAGAAGCCCCAAGGAATTCTTCTATCTATGTCCAACAGCAGAACCTCCCTCTGTTTGGCGACACGGACATGGATAGGAAGAGCAGAATGCAGACCTATAGTCATGGCACCGATGACCACAGGTGTATTGACCACCCCATCAAAAAGTAAACGGTTACGGGCCAACCAAACACCCCAGATCACAAGGAGGTGCAGAGCTTTTAAATTCTGTTCAGTATGAGATGCCCACCAAGCATCCCATGCCTGTGACATAGTTAAGCCCTCCCATCTACAATGGAGACCCAATAACCTGGAGCATTCCAGCCACACCCCTTTAATGAAGGGACATCTAAGGAAAAGGTGATTGACCGACTCATCATCAGCATTACACAAACAGCACCAGCCCGGGCCCTGAAAACTTCTGTGTTGCAGCACGTCCCAGGTGGGGACTTTGTTTTCAAGGACACACCACATAAATATGCGAGTCTTGGGGGGGCAATGTAGTTTCCAAAGTTTCTTCCACCACCACCGCTCATCACCCAAGACAGCCCCAACACTAAGTTTTTTATAGCCAGCCCGAGGAGAATAGATCCCCGACGGATCAAAATCCCAAACAATCATATCCTCCCGCTCCTGGAGCAGAATATGAGCCTGTTTTAAAGCACTGATGTAATCAGCCAGAGCCCTCTCATCAACAATCTCCAGACCCAAAGAAGAGGCCAATATCCAGGACTGAATGCCCAATCTTCTCCGAACAGGATCAACAAGTTGAGCAAGAAAAGTAATCCCCCTCTGCCTTAAGGCCCCAACCGTTCGCCCAGGTAGAAGATGCTGAAGTTCACTTCCCATCCAAGGATCCTCACCAACCCGAAGCTTCCTGCCACTACCCACATCCCAAGCCAAACTTGTTTCCAAAATGTGAAAGGAATTAACGAGAGCCTTCCAAATCACTGAACCTCCCGCAGAGGTTTTCCTTGGATTCCTAATCCAATCAACAATAGACAAAGGGGCAATATATTTCTGAGAAATCACCTGAGTCCAAATGCTGTCAACATTAATGAGCCTCCATCCACCCTTAGTTGCAAGAGCCTGTGCAAAGAGAAAGATGTTTTTCAGTCCCCAACCACCCAAACCTTTAGGGACAACAATTTTCTCCCACCGAACCCATGGGGTCACCAAAGTATCCTGCTTCCCACTCCAAAGGAATCTAAAGCAAATCCTCCTGGCTGCCTCCAAAATACCTTTTGGGATCCATGAGAGAGACAACCAATATACCGGGACAGCCTCCAATACAGACTTAACAAGAGTTAAGCGCCCAGCTCTAGACAACCATTTATGACACCACACTCTTAAACGCTTTTCCAGCTTTTCTAGCAACCAGCTCCAATCATGTTTCCTATAATCATTGGGTTTAAGGTGGAACCCCAAGTAAGTCAGCCCATCAGCCAGACCTACAGAGTTATAAGGGAAAATTCTTTCAAACTCACGCCTCTCCTCCTCCCTCAAAAATTGTGAAGTGATGGATGACTTCACAACATTCACTTCCATACTGGTGGCCTTGCTAAACAGGTCCAAAATCCCACCAAGAGTAACAGCATCTCGCACCGAACCAGAGCAGAAGATTAACACATCATCAACAAAAAGTAGATGAGTGATGAAAAGATTTTGAGCAACCGGAATGCCCTTCAAAGAGCCCTGTCTTGTTGCCTCCTTAAGAGTTCTGCTTAGGCCCTCAGCTACCAATAAGAACAATAGGGGAGAAAGAGGGCAACCTTGACGTAGGCCCCAAAAGAGGGCAACCTTGACGTAGGCCCCTTTCAGGATGAAAAAAGGGAGATGCAGCCCCATTAAGCAAAACAGAGAAAGATACAGTAGTTATACAGCTCATGATCCATCTAATAAAGCCAATGCCAAAGCCAAGGTGAGTCAGGAGCATATGAATAAATAACCAGCTTACCCGGTCATAGGCTTTGGAGAGGTCTATTTTCAGCACAACCCCTTTGAGGTTCTTGGTCTTCATGCTATGGAGAACCTCTTGAGCAGTCTCGATTGCTTCATGAATTTGACGTCCATCTAGAAAACCAAATTGTTCCCCAGAGATATGGAGAGACAGAATGCTTTTGAGTCTTCTAGCAATCACCTTGGCTACCACTTTATAAATGCAGTTGCAGAGAGATATTGGACGAAAATCAGCCAATGAAAGGGGATTATCCACTTTCGGGATTAAAGCTATGAAAGTGGAATTAAAACAAGCCGGAATCCTCCCTGAAAATCTGATATTCTCCACAACTTTCAGAAGATCTGCCCCTAACACATCATAAAGAGCCAAGAAAAATTCAATCGACCAACCATCTGGCCCAGGACTTTTGTCTTTTTGAAAACTATGGAGGACCTCCTTTAATTCCATCTCAGTAACCTCAGCCATCAATGTTCTGTTATCAGCCTCCTCCACAAATCTCGGAAAGAGTTGAGCCACTCTAACTACCTCCGCCAGAGAAGCATGATCAAGAGCCTTAAAATGATCAACTCCCAACTTTGCTTTAGCCTCAAAGGAAGAGTGTTCAATGCCATGACCATCCCTTAAACTCCAAATGGTATTTGCCGTCTTCCGACCGCGGGCAAAAGCATGAAAAAATTTCGTATTATCATCTCCACATGCCAACCATGTGGCCCTGCTCTTCTCCAAGATTCTTCCTTATCCATAAGAAGGGAGTTCCTTCTTTTTTCGAGAGCAACAAGGGTATCTTTATCTGCTTGTGAATGAAACCCCCCTCCTATCCCCTCATAGATCAGGCAAAGTTCCTCTTCAATCTGCTTCAGATCCAGATCCTCCCTCAATCTCTTGGAAGCCGACCAGGTCTTCACTGCTTCCTTGATACGCTTAAAATTCTCAGCAAAATGAAAAGCCGCAGATAGATTACTATCAACCCTATATGGAATCCACCTAGCAAGAACAAGGGCTTTAAAGGAATCATCCTTGAGCCAGGTATTGTTAAACTTTAACGAGCTGGGAGGTTGTCTAGGCCCAATCTTTAAATCGAGGAAGATAGGAAAGTGATCAGAAGCACCCCCACAGCCAACCCACTGTCTAATTTGTAAAGGCCTGTCCACAATCTGCTCAACCACCAGAAAACGATCAATTCTCTTCGCTATTCTATCTTCAGCACATCTATTGTTCCTCCAAGTGGGCTTCAGCTTTAAAGGCTCAATATCGAGCAAATGGTTCTCCACTAATTTTTGAGTGAAGTACCCAGTCAAAGAATCAGTATGAGCATGAGGACCCCATACCTCAGACTGGCCCAAAGAAAAATTCAAATCACCTCCCAAAATCACTGAGTCCCCCTTGAGTAGGGAGTTACCCAGTAGAGAGTCCCAGAAAGGGATCCGATCTTGATATGGGCCATAGATATTGAAAATATTGAAAGCCGCACCTAGCTCCAAAGCCTGAAAGTTTAACCCCAGTACAGACTCCATACCCCAAAAATTTAGAGGTTTTATTGTCCTTTCATTCCAGCCCACAGCCAGCCCACCCGATCTCCCTCTAGCATCCAGCGTCTCAAAAATCCATCCAGGCAGCCAACCTTCTAATCTAGCTTTGACCACAGATCCTGCTCCTAAAGTCTCTTGAAGCAAAATTAAATCCGGACAATCCAGAAAAATAATCCTCCGGAAAGCAGCTTTCTTTTGGGGTCCTGCCAATCCCCTGCAATTGAAGGACATGATCTTCATTACAAACCAGTCTTCAGGGACTGTCTTGCTCTAAGTGCCCTCTCAATAGAATACTGCCTCCCATCATGTACATCCAACATAGCTCGATCCTGAGTTCTCGCCAAGAAGGAAATCCTTCCCCTGCCCCGAGCTGCTGGAAGTTTCCCCCTCCCTAACCCCCCTGCACCTTTTTTGGCACTGGATCTCAGATTATACCCCATGACCAAAGGAGCAGAGGTTTCCAAAGGAGCCATCAAACCTTCACCTGGATCGAAGACAGTAGCCTTCCCTTGAGGTGCTGGCTGGGAAAAAATAGAATCAGCAATAGGTAACAATCCACAGTCGACCATACCAACTGAAACTGACTTCGATACCAAGTTAAGGGAGATATTAATGTTGGGGGCAAAAGGAAAAGATCCCAAATGAGAAGATGTCAATAAAGATAGAACAGTCTTCAACATGGCATCTTCCTTCAGCTGAAAGTCCGCTCCATAATGGCATCTATGGACCTTCACAACAGGTAAAGAACCTCCATCACAAAACTGGGAGAGCGTCTCCTGCCCAGCAGCGTGAACAGACTCCACACCCAAATGCTGAGAGCCCAGTGCAACCAGATTGCAGCATCCAGTGGTAGAAGGGTTCAAGGAGCTTGAAGTAGACGTAGAGGACAGAGTCTGAGCATTGGAAGGACCAGAGCCTTCCCCTCTCGAGCTTGGAACCCCCTCAGAGCGACTAACCCACCGTTTTTTGACAGGTCGAGAGAGAAAGCCACATTCAGAGGCAGGATGTCCGTATGCATGACATCGATGACATCTGAAGGGAACATTTTCATAGTCCAGGTTCTGCTTGATGACATGTTGCCCCCACCGAAGATTCAGTGATTCAGCCAATCCTTCTCTGATATTGATCATCACTAAAATTCGAGCAACCCGCCTGTGGTTAGTCTGTAAGAAGGAGAGATCAGCCTCAATAAAAACCCCAAGCGTATTACCGATACCTCGAAGGTGTTCCTCTATCCAATAATGAAGAGGCAGTCCAGGGAAACGAACCCACAAGGGTACAAAGTCCACTCTCTCCCTGCTAGCATCGAAAAGACGAAAAGAATTGCGAGTGTTTGAGAATGCCGGTGGATTATTCGGGGGGGAGCAGAAAGTTGAAAGCAAACCACCCTTTAGTGGGTAGCACCACTTCCGGAACATATCCAAGGTCAGCTTTCCAGTTCACTTCAGCCCAGGCAACCACAGTTTTCAGAACGAAATGCCTCCCCATGGCTCTACCAACTAGAGTTCTGCTAGCCAAATGAGAGACCTGCTCCCAACTTATATGTGCACCCAGAACGTAGTTTATCTCTGCTCTGTTGGCTTTTATCCAATTCTTTTTTCTTCTCCCCTTCTTCGGCTCTCCAGCCTCCCTAACTTTGCAATCACCGGTTTCTTTTAGTCCTTCATAGGCAGGTTTCCCACACTGTTCATCTTGGCTTAAATGGTTAGTGAGACCTCTCCCACTCTCCCTACCACAAATTTCATTAACCCCTCTATCAGATATCACAGAAGGATCCAGTTCAAAACCAAAATCGGAGCCATAGTTTCTTTGATGATCACCCACTGCTCTTTCCCTTTCGGCCGTGCTCGAACACTGAGACAAAAGCTTCCCCTGCCGATCGAGCACCTTGTCTACTTCATTAACGCTAATGGACAGTCGCTTTTTCAAAGGAGCCGCGCCCCCTCTGCTTGACAACCCAGCACCCACCTTCCCGTCAAGTCCGCCTACAGTTTCAGAAAACGACAACCCTTCAACAGACGCATGTGGGCTCCCCTCATCTCCTTGGGACCGAAGCCCCGACTGAATCCGCCCGACCTGTTCTGCACAATCAGTGGCACGCAAACCCTGAGCAAGCGCTCGCCCTTCTCCATTCAAACGCCAGCTTCTCCCGCCCAGCGCCATCGCCCTCAGACAACCTTCCTATTATAGGTTCATGGATGTATTCAACAATAGAAGGTCATTGTTTCTATTAACCTTTGCTGCAAACATAATTTCATCAATGTTCGCTTGGCTGAAAGATTGCAAGCTCCTGCAAAGCATATTCATAGCACATAAGTTGAGGGTGATAATCTTAATTTTTTTAAAGATTTAAAGCTTTCCATGGATAAATATGTTATGAATTCTAATTTTCATGTTGTAGATATGAATGATGTGGGTGCAATCAATTGGTGTAGTTAATAGTAATGTGCAAAAGAAGTTTATAAATCTTTGGTATAAGAAAAATATAATCACAATGTCAGATATGTCTCTTAGTTAACAAGGTTCCCAAAGGGCCACATGAAGAAGTTCCTATGGGGAAAATAACTGCATTACCTATTAAGTTTTAACATGTCAGATGAAGTGCCTAAGGTTGAATTGGTAGAAGAAGCTATAGAAGAACATAGAGAAAAGCCTCGGGAAAGGAATAAATAGAATGAGAAAGCTAGGGGGCTAAATGACTCAAAGGAACCCCATGTTGAAGAGTCCAAGCAAGAAGAACCAAGAGCTAAGGTTGATGTATATTATCATCCACACTGCTTAGAGATACAATAGTCATTTGGGAAAATGCTTGAGCATTAATAGATTTTTTATGAAACAACATGGAACTAGAAAGGCAACTAGTTGGGGGGCACATGGAGTACTAATGGCAATGTTGAAGTTTGGGAAGCTTTGAAGGTGTTTCCAAGTGGAGAAAACCCACAAAAAGGGAGCTTGTGGGAAAAGTACCTAGGTTTGGGGTTTTGACCCAAAGGAGTGGACTTGGAACCCAAGATAATGAATTCTATATTCAAATTAATTGTTAACTGGTTGTGTGGAAACACCTTAAAGGACCTAGGGGTTCTTTAAATGACATGGACAATTATAAATATAGAGCCAAAGGAGAGGCAAATCAGAAGGTTGAGAAGGACTTCATCTTGTGGAGAAAGGAGGCTAATGTGACCTAGCTGTAGACCCTAAAAGAATACAGAGAGCTAAAGAGAGCAATTGAAGTTTGTTGAAGTAAGGTTGAGGAGGTTGGAGACCTAACTGACCCTAGGAGAAAGCTATTTATGGTTTCTGTTGTTGTAAAGAAGTTGTGTTAGGGCTTGTTGGACAACTAAAGGAAGCTGTGTTGAAATTTGGGGCAGCTATGGGATGATTTTCACATGATAAACCCAACTACCCCAAAAGAAGCCCATCTTGCCCCAAAGAGATTAAAATTTGGGTAATGGAAAATTATTATAGGCACCCCTCTCATTATTAATTGATGTCACAAATTTAATTGGGAAAGCAAATCGTGTCTAACAACAAAAGATTAATTCATAATTGGATTTGTCATCAAGTCAGCTCCATGTTAAGATGTAAACTATTATTTTTATGGTCGGCTCCTCTTTTTATGGCATCCTTTCACCCAACGGATGCCTATATATTAGATCTTCTTGAGGCTTGTTTGTAGCACGATCAACACACATCTTCTGGTCTGAGATTTTCGTGGCAAAAAGGAAGCTTTGTTCAAATAAACTAAGGTGGTTTATCTCAATATCTATCTCTACGGTTTCTTTGTGATAAGGCGACTCACTCATGCAACCTCTCTTTGGAATCTTATGTGGCCTTCTTCTGAGGTTCGATTGGAGTCATTTGTGGCCTAAACTCTGCGGCCTACCTCTGTTCTTATGTGGCCTAGTTGAGGCATTTGATGCGGCCTAAATGTGGCATCTTAAGCAACCTACTTATGTAGCCTTTCTCCATGGTATACATGTGGCCTAATCTCACATCTATTGAAGCCTATTTATGGCATCTTTGCTGTCCTCTATTTGTATCTTTGGCAGGTTATCTCACATCTTGGTAGCCAAGTTAGCAGATCGAGTTATGTGCAAGATTGATGATGTATTTATCTAGAGAACAGGGTCGAGGTTTTAGTGCATGCCTTAGGAAGGCCGAGCCGTAATAAGGTGCCAATATGAGTTGGAGCAGACCAATAAATAAGGGTCGAGATGCCTTTGGTCAATGCATAAGGGCTCAATCAACGCAATGATTGGAGGAGTTTGGGACTATATTGGGATCAGATCTGTAGCGTTGCAAGATGCCCTAATTAGAGGGCTGTCACCTCAAAATTTCTATGCACAAGTCGAAGTGTTTCAGAGGTATTTTGTCGACTATTGTGTTGATGAGTTTATTAGTTGTTGAGGTCCAGGTCGACAATTTGTATAGTAGTTTTGTACAGGAGTAATGTGATGGTAGAATTAGTTTGGAAATGCCCTTAGTTCAATTCCTTGTCAAGGGCAATAAGGTATGTCGTTTATGAGGCCTTTCTAAGGTCTAGTGAGAGATCTCTACATCTTACTTGAGCAGGTCTATGTACCCTAATCTTCCATATTGCATGGTTGTGTTCTCTTGACAATGACCAGATGACATAAATGTAATAGCAACTCTTATGACAATAATATATATCAATTATGTGATGTATGATAGTATGTGACATGTATATATAGCTGTGTTCTTATGACTATGATAGATGGCAGTATTCATATGATTTGGTCCTTAATATGATGATTACAATGATATATGGCAGTGACTATGTGACAATGATGACAATGATATACATATAGCATTGATGTGACATTGATTAATGGTAGCTTCCTAATAACAATGATATGACAATATATGGTAGTGCTACATGTCCTGATGTATGGCAGTGGTATGGCCGTGTATGTCAATGATACTTATAATAGCAAATGTATGCACTGAGTTCACATAACAAAGATGTATGACAATATGACAAAGATATATGACAATTTGACGATATTGCATGACAATGTCCTTATGATAGTGTTGATAGTGCTACTAGAGACAAAGATCTCTGCTAACTACAATGATTTGGAGGCAGCCCTATCAGAGGTCTTGTGATTGACTTATGAGGATCATGTATGATCTTAGGTTGGCCCTATGAGGCCTAATGTGATTGATGATGAAAGACTTATGTCTCATGATAATTGTATATTATATCTCAACTGAATATTTGATGGATATCTAAGAAGAAGAATTTGGTTGGTTTCCCCCCCTTGAGGGGTTTTGCCCTGTTCTCTGATCTAAATCCTAGTGTCTCTATTGTGTATGCTTTTCTTCTGTTGTTCCTTACTGTTCCGCTGCATTGTTGATGTTATTGTTCTCTCTAATAGTTGCTAATGTTGATATGGAGTGAATGTAATGTGAATATTGTTGAAAAAGTTTTAAAATGCAATTATCTACAAGAAAGAACAAATTTGCCCTAAAATTAACAAGCTACAGGGCTGGTTAGGTTGGCCGTAGGCTTGTGGAAGGCATGTTTGAAAGACCGAGGCCTAGGATTGAAGGCCGAGGCAAGTTTAGCAATCCACAGGTGGTTTGAAGGTCTGGTAAAGCAAAATTTTATTAGGAGGAAAGGGACAAGGTTGGTTTAGACATTGAGAGGTCTATTTGAAGGTTAAAGTAGACCGAGGATTGAAGGGACCAAGATCAGCTGGAAGGGCCCCAAGAAGCCGAGAGTTTGTACTATGCTTTGCAAGGCAGGTAAGGAGGGTCATGTTATGGGCTGGCCCAAAACAATAGGCCGAGGTGTTGACAGTGTTGAGATTTTGGGGTCGCATCGGGTGTGCTCTAGCTTCGAAAATTTGTGTAGGGGTTGGAACACACGAGATGCCCAAGACCCAGAAAGCGTTTGGAGAAATTCCATCCGGTGTAATAATTATTCAAATAATTAAATTTTTTAATGGGGACCCTAAGTCTAACTCAGGGAATTTAAAAAATTAAAGTGAATTAAATTACATATGTGATGAAATGTTCTAAGTGACGTGGATCAAACATTCTTTTAATCTCAGTCGTTGATTAGAGATTAGATCACGACTGTTGTTTTGCCAACGAGAAAAGTATAAAGAAAGGGCTTGGGGTCAGTTGGAGAACACCCACACACACATTGCAGACGATTGCAGCTAAAGTCGAATTTCTAGGGCAGGGTTCGCTGAGAAATTCGAGTGCAGTGAGGGGCAAAGATCTGCAAGGGATGATTTGATCCAAGGCCTAGAATATAGCAGCAGAGAGGCATCATTGTACCAGGGCAACGCAGAGGCCAGCAGGAGGGACGCAGTCCAGCCAGACTGACGCAAAGGCTGATGCAGAGGTAGCGTAGAGCCTTCCAGAGAAGCAGGAGCAACTTGCGCTGCGTAGACGCTGAGTTGGGCTAGAGAGATGACGCAGAGCCTGAAGAAGACTGCGCTGAGGGTTTCCAGTGGGCCAGGAAAGGCTCGAAGTTGTAATTCGCCGCAGAGGGTTGGATCAGCCATAGTTTCTGTCTCTGAGTGAAAGGTACAAATGCCCTATAATTTCTCTGTAAGGCAGACCGTTTCTGGTGCCTAGATTGTTGTATTCAGATTTTGCATAATAATAAAACCCTCTAGAGCTGCTACACCAGTTTTCCCGCATTGGGTTTTTTCTGGGGACATTTGTACAAAAAACCTGTGTAATTTTGTCACTTGTTTGTGCTGTTCAATAAATGATCTGTAGATGTGTAGGCTGTAGTTTGTATTTTCTTTAATGTTTTTTCTAAATACTTCAGATTAATAACTTGTTAATTAATCAAACAAGTCGGCAAAGTAGATCAAGACAATGCAGTAGGGTTTTTGTTTTGAAACTTTTACATCGTATCAGAGCATTGCAGATCAAGCTGATCCACTAGCAGAATGACTGGAGATAATTGCTGTAGGAAGGGCAATTGAAGCAACAGAGATCCAGAAGGCAGCACAGCACTAGGAGGGACACAAATTTTGCAAGGGTGGCACGCAGACGCTGACGCAGCTCTAGAGAGGTGACACAGAGCTAGTTTGCTCAAGCAGAGGTTGACGCAACACCAGAAGAGGGACGTTGAGCCAATTTGCTCACGCAGAGGCTGACACAACACCAGGAGGGTGACGGAGTCCGTGTGGAGAATTGTTGTGCTGTTTTCCACGTAGAAATTTGATAACTCACTCCGGTTTTCAGTTTCTCCTTATTTCTCCCATAAAGTTAAATGCCCATTCCCATAACCATACATTCAACAAGCTGGAAAAATAAATATTTTCTGAAAACACTAATTCTGGAAATTTCAAATGTTGGAAATTGCTGAAATAAAAACATAGAAATATTTTCAGCCACACATAAAAATTTGACACGCTGATTTTTGGTCAATATGACCCTGGAAAAACCCCTACAACTCTTGGGGAAAACCAATTCGAAAGCTTCTCTTTATTTCTGAATATGCTTTTACAGTGAACAGAAAAACACAGTGAAAGTTACAACAACTTCACAAATGTACTTATCTCGAAAATCGTGCACAAACTTTGCCTCGATTTTCGTGCCAATGCAAAACAGAAATTTATAGAGAAATGTACAACATTAAATGTTGTACAGACAACATAGAAAACTATGCCAGAACAGTTGTACGACCTCCTCGAAAACTGTGTTGTACGGCTGCCTCAAAACTACTATACGATTGCCTTGATTTTCATGCTGTACGACTGCCTCAAAATTGCTGTACGGTTGCCTCAGTTTCTGTGCCTGCTTCTACTGTACGGACCTTGAAAACAGTGCCTCCTTGCTACTGTATGGACCTCGAAAAATGTGCCAATATGGCAGCAATAAATGTTGTTCTCCCTTCGATTTTCGGTGCCCACTTGCCTTGAAAACTGTACTTTTTCTTTGCTGTACAGATTTGTTGAATCTCCTTCCTGCTGTCCTCTTTCTTCTCACTGCTTAGAAATGTCTCCTTTGCTTTCTCTCCTCCTCTCTCAATCTGCTCATGAAAGACTGAATGATCTTTTCCTTCTTTTCCTCCTTTAACCTAACCGTGAGTGACTTTTGGGAAATCCTTAAATGCAATAGCTGAGATAGCTTTAGATCTAGGGCTGAGATTAAATGTGCATTTAAATCTCACTTTCTATTTTTTAATTCGCCCCACTTTAATAAAGACCCTCTTAGTCATTTATTTCCAAAGTCACTTTTCACTTTCTAATTTCACATTGACTTTATTAAAGTCACTTTTAAATTAGACCTAGTAACTTTATCACTTAAAGTCACTTTTAAATTAGATTTGACTTTATAACTTATAAAGTCACTTTAGGAGAAAAGTGAAATACATTTGGACACTTTTCCCTAGGCCAAAGATCAAAGCCTTTGGGAACCACCTGTCCTCCGGCAACCAAATTTCAACACTCTCTCTTACCGAGGAAGGTGTTCCTCACCACACCCATCTTGTCTTTGAAGTAGACATGCTTGCCCCGTGGTAAGGCTTTGGTGAATACATCTGCTACCTGCTCATCTGTGGGAATATACTCAAGCTTCACAGCTCCCTTTTGAACATAGTCTCTGATGAAATGATATCTGATGCCGATATTCTTTGACCTATCATGAAATACTGGATTCTCCGTGAGTTTAATGCAACTCTGAGTATCACAGTAAATCACTGAAGGTCTCAATGGCTGACGAAATAAACCAAACATCTTGCGAAGCCATATGGCCTCACAACTAGCTAGACTGGCTGACATGTACTCAATGCTATTGACTGCTGCTTTCGGCTGAACCACGACACCACTGCCGATCCCGACCCAAAACAACACCTTGAAGTGCTCTTCCTATCAGAAGCACAACTTGCCCAAGCATAATTAGTGTAACTTGCCAATCTCATGCCATCTCCCTGCCTATAATCCTGACCATTCTGTTGATTGCAAAACATATATCTGGTCTAGTGTTGACCAAATACATCAAGGAACCAATCAACTGTCTATACAATGTGGGATCCACCAACTCAGAATCTGAACCATGAAGCTTCTTCCAGTTAGTGATCATAGGTGTCGACATGGGTCTACAATCTTCCATGTGGAATCTGCTAAGGATGTCCACAATATACTTCCCCTGTCCCAGGAAGAAATGCCCCTCCTCTTGCCACACCTCCAAACCCAAAAAGTAATGCATCAAACCAATGTCCTTCATCTCGAACTCCAAGGCAAGATCTCTCTTGCATCCCTCTATGAGTCTCTCTACACCCGTAATGACCAAGTCATCCACATACAACACCAGAATGAGAGGCTCCTCACCTATCACAATAAAATATAGATTCGGATCTGCATCACTCTTTGTGAAACCCATCTCCTGCAAGTACGTATCAATCCTGGAGTACCAAGCTCTAGGAGCTTGCTTCAGGCCATAAAGGGCCTTCTTCAGTCTGCACACATGGGACTCCTTCCCATGCACCTCAAAGCCCTGTGGCTGCTCAATGTACACCTCCTCTTGTATGAAGCCATTGAGAAATGCGGTCTTCACATCCATCTGGTGGATCTTCCAACCCATCTCTGCTGCTATCGATATAATGGAGCGAATCGAAGTATATCGAGCCACGGGAGCGAAGGTCTCCTCACAATCAACTCCCTCTACCTGGGAGAACCCTCTAGCCACAAACCTCGCTTTGAATTTCTCAATGCTGCCATCTGCAGCATGCTTTACCTTGTAAAGCCATCTGGAAGTAACCACGGATTTGCCCTCAGGCCTCGGCGCCACCTCCCAAACATCATTCTTCATGATAGAAGAATACTCCTCCTGCATGGCCTCTCTCCAGACCTGCTGGCTAGCTGCCTCCTCATAGCTAGAAGGCTCAGAGTCAACGATGTTGGCAACCATTGCCATATAGCTACAAAACCTCTCAGGTGGTCTGCTCTCTCTGATCGGTCTCTTCGGCCCAGCAACAGATGTGGCCTCTCTTAAGGTATCCTGAAGCCACTTGGGCTTCCTCTTCCCTGAGCACACTTCTCTCATCAGAGAATGAAACTCCTCATCCTCATCATAAGCCTGAACTCCTGAATGTTTGTCTGCTGTCCTCCTGCCTGAACCTGTACTTGTAGATGCTGAAGTATCGTGTAAGCTGTCCATCAGTGGACTACCTAGTGAACTGCTCTGCGGACTGCTCTGCACGCTGCCCGAAGCACCACCCCTTTAACTTTGCGAGCCACTGCTCACTGATGGATCTGACACCGTAATCGATGTACTACTGTATCCCTACCCACTGGATCCTTGTGACTGACTCAACTGCTTCTGAGGGTCTGGATGATCCAGATACTCTAATTCCCGTGACCTCTTGAAAGCCCTTTTCTCCTCGAACTTCACATACCGCCTGACAACAACTCTCCTCTGTGCAGGAATATAAATCTGAAAGTATTTCGAGGCCTCACTGTATCCCACAAAGATACCCTTCTCTGTGGTGGGCTCTAGCTTGGTCCTCTTCTACTTGGGTACATAGGAGTATGCAATACACCCAAAGATACGAAAATGACCAATATCAGGCTTCTTCCCAGAAAAAGCCTCCTCCGGTGTCACATGCCCCAAGGCATGATGTGGACTCCTGTTTTGCAAATACACAACAATGTTGCAGGCCGCTGCCCACAAAAACAATGGTAACCCCTGATCATGTAGCATGGCTTTGGTAGCCCCAACGATGGATCTGTTCTTCCTGTCCGCAACCTCGTTCTGTTGGGGATTGTAAGGAACCGTGAACTCCCTCATGATGCATGCCTCCGCACAATAATCAATAAACTCACCAAGGGTGTACTCCCCTCCATTGTTCGACCTGATGGACTTGATCTTCCGACCTGTCTGAGTCTCCACAAGAGCTTTGAACTCCTGAAACCGCTTGAAGACCTCACTCTTAGTCTTCAAGAAATAAATCCAGGTCCTCCTGGAGTGATCATCAATGAATAAAACATAGTACTCATATCCACTCAAGGAAACATGAGACATCCGACCGCTCACATCAGTATGAATCAAATCAAGTATCCCAGTGGATCTGCTGTCACTGCTGGGAAAAGGGGATTTGGCAAACTTCCCCATAACACATCCTCTGCATGTATCTAGGTGATTAGAATTGAAATTCGGCACACCTGTAGTGATCTCCCGCAATGTCCTCAAGGCCCCATGATACATGTGCCCCATCCTGCGATGCCAAATCTCACACAACTCTGAATTGCTAGCTCTGCTGCCGGTACTATTGCTTAATGCCAAAAGGGGCTAAAACGCAAACTTGTACACCTTGGCATGGCGTACACCAATCACTCTAGCTGAATTAGCTGGAGCGCCCCTGGGATATATAAGCACCTGTCCTCTCCTGAACAATATCTCATACCCTCTGTCCTCTAATGTTGAGACGGATATAAGGTTCTTCCTCATCCCTAGCACATATAGAACATCTGACACTTTAAAGGGAGGTTTGGGTTCCCTATCAAATGTCAATGTCCCCACACCGACTGCTCTAACAATGCTGTCATTTCCGAGTACTACGTCTATATCAGTGCCACTCTCTGGAAGCTCTGAGAAGTACTCACAGACTCCTGTCATATGACATGAAGCCCCATTGTCAACATACCAAATACTTGAAGATGCTCCGCTAGTGGAGGGAAATGCACACTCCCTCTCAACCTCTGTGGCGCGTGATCCTGCACTAGTGGACTCACAAGCAATGAACCCAAACTCCCGTTCAAAGCTCTCCGAAAGGTCCTCTATCTCTGCTGATGCTGCCATGGTCTTGTTCTCCCCCTTCTTCTTCTTCTCCGGACACACAACTGCATAGTGTCCCATCCTCTGACAATTCCAACACTTCACCTTGGAATAGTCGTTCTCCTTGTTCACCTGCTGCTTCCCTTTACCTTTGCCTTTGCCCTCACCACCACTTGTGGAAGCTTGCTTCTTTCCCTTGCCTTTCTTGCCCCTTGCTAACAATGCTACATCCTCATCCTCCTCAACTGGTTTGGCTGCTCCAAGCTGGTTCTTTCTGATTTCATTCTATATGCAATCATCCCACAACCTCTCCCAAGAGGGAAGGGTCTCACATGCAACAATCCCATCAGCAAAGCTCAACCATGAATTGTGAAGGCCATTCACTGCAATCCGTACGAACTCAGTGGGTGGAATGACCTCTCCAACTGCTGCCAACTCATCTTTCACATTAGTGATCTTTGTGAGGTATGTAGTAGCACTATTAGTCTTAGCCATCTTAATGGCCTTCAGCTTCTCCCTTAGGATCATTTTTCTGTTCTCATTGGTACTCTGGTAGAGATTGGTCAAGGCTGTCCACATCTCATGAGAAAGTCTCTTTCCTCTCACATGAGGAATGCAATAGTCTTTAATACCATCCAGAATCAGTCTCTTACCCTTGTTATTCTTCTTGTTAAAGTCTGCCAACTGAACAACGTCAGTAGGCACATTCACAGGGTGCTGTTGGGTACTCACCATTATACCCCAGACTTCTGCCTCCTCAAAGATGCTCTGCATTCTTTCTTTCCATATACTATAGTTGCTATGCCCATCCACCCTATCCTCCACCCTCGAGCCCAAAGATATGCTTGCCGTTCTAATAAACTCAAAATGAAACCGCTGTGGTAAACGTTCAGTTTTCTGTGTGTAAAATTAGCTTGTTGTAATTTTACTCTTTGCTGTCCCAAACTGCACTTTTCAGCAAACTAGCTCCGATACCATGTATAAATTTGATAACCCACTCCGGTTTTCAGTTTCTCCTTATTTCTCCCATAAAGTTAAATACCCATTTCCATAACCATACATTCAACAAGCTGGAAAAATAAATATTTTGTGAAAACACTAATTCTGGAAATTTCAAATGCTAGAAATTTCAAAAATAAAAACACAGAAATATTTTTAGCGACACAGAAATTTGACATGCTGATTTTTGGTCAATATGACCCTGGAAAAACCGCTACAACTCTTGGGGAAAACCAGTTCGAAAGCTTCACTTTATTTTTGAATATGCTTTTACAGTGAACAGAAAAACACAGTAAAAATTACAGCAACTTCACAAATGTACTTATCTCGAAAATCGTGCACAAACTCCGCCTCGATTTTCTTGCCAATGCAAAACATAAATTTACAGAGAAATGTACATCATTAAATGTTGTACGGACATCATAGAAAACTATGCCGAAACAACTGTACGACCTCCTCGAAAATTGTGCTATACGGCTGCCTCAAAACTACTGTATGACTGCCTCATTTTCCGTGCTGTACGTCTGCCTCAAAACTGCTCTACAGCTGCCTCAGTTTCTGTGCCTGCTTCTGCTGTACGGACCTCGAAAACAATGCCTCCTTGCTACTGTACGAACCTCAAAAAACGTGCCAATATTGGCAACAATAAATGCTGTTCTCCCTTCCTCGATTTTCGTGCCCACTTGCTTTGAAAACCGTGCTCTTGCTTTGCTGTACGGATTTGTTGAATCTCCTTGCTACTGTCCTCTTTTTTCTCACTGCTCAGAAATGTCTCCTTTGCTTTCTGTCCTCCTCTCTCAATCTGCTCATGAAAGACTGAATGATCTTTTCCTTCTTTTCCTCCTTTAGCCTAACCCTAAGTGACTTTTGGGGAATCCCTAAAACCAATGGCTGAGATAGCTTTAGATCTAGGGCTGAGATTAAATGTGCATTTAAATCTCACTTTTTATTTTTTAATTCACTCCAATTTAATAAAGACCCTCTTAGTCATTTATTTCCGAAGTCAATTTTCACTTTCTAATTTCACATTGACTTTATTAAAGTCACTTTAAAATTAGACTTGATAACTTTATCACTTAAAGTCACTTTTAAATTAGATTTGACTTTATAACTTATGAAGTCACTTTAGGAGAAAAGTGAAATACATTTGGACACTTTTCCCTAGGCCAAAGATCAAAGCCTTAGGGAACCACCTGTCCTCTGGTAACCAAATTTCAACATTCCAAAGTCTGGAAGTGCAGTTTCAGATCTTCAATAGTTGCTGGTGTGGCACAGGTTCTGTCGGTGCAGAACAGTGCCTAGCAAAGGTGACAAAAGCGGGAGGGGAATAGTCGCTCAACAGATTCTCTAGCCAAGGAATCCGAGTGTGATCAAGGGAGTGATCATAGAGGACTGATTCTTCAAAATTGGTGAAGGATTTCCGGGAGGGAAATCATTGGTTAGAGGGAGCACATTATCTAGAGGGTTCTTTCGCCAAGAAGCCCAAATCCAGTTCTTTGCGGAGTATAGTAGCAGCGGAAAGGAGAAGAGTTTGTGGTTCGACAGATTGAGCAGAGATGGTTTCTCATGGATTGAGAGATCATGATAGGTTGGATGGTGTGTCCAACTTTGTTATTTGGAGGGGCAGAATCCTGACTGTCCTTGATGAGTACGACATCAAGGACTATGTAGAAAATATCCTAGCTGTGCCTACCGACGTAAATCCCCTGAAGAAATTTTACGAGAATCAGGCGCGCGCGAAGCGCTTGATCATGGATGGAGTAAAGGATCACGTGGTCCCACATATTGCCAGAAAGAACACGACAAATGAGAGGTGGACAACATTGAACACGATGTATCAGGGAAGCTCTGTCCAAAGGAAAATGCTTTTGGAGAATCAGATGCGGTTGTTCTAGATGCAAAAGGGAGAGGAAATCGATCCCTTCCTCTTTAGACTTCAGACTATTTGGGACCAGCAGATTGCTATGGGGACAACTCCAGATGAAGGGCTCATGGTGAGGACTGCCCTGAATGCAGTCATCGATGAATGGGAAAGGTTTGTTCAAAGCATCTTGGGTAGAGCAGCGTTACCATCCTGGGTGGATATGTGGGCAATCCTCTGTCAGGAGGAAATCAGGAGAATAACCAAGAAGCAAAGCAACGATGGTGGAGTCAAAGTAAAGAAAGAGGAGGAGGATGCTACCCTTGCATCTAAGGGACAGAGGCAGCAAGGGAAAAAGAAGAAGGACCTTCCAAAGGTCCGGTGCTTTAAATGTGGCGAACTTGGACACTTTGCCAACTCTTCTCCTAAGAGGAAGGACAAAGAATCTTTTGATTCCAAGGCAACAACAACAAAAGGGGACGATGGTAGTGACGATGACGTAGCCATGAGTGCTCATGAACCAATGAAGTGGCGCGTTATTGATCTATAGAGAAGCTACAGATGATTGCAGGATCTTTGAGGTGCCCAAACTTTTGAATCACATACGAGCTAAAGGAGCCTTAAGACAATAGCAGGATGACTAGAGTAGTGGGTGCAGAAGATCATGGAGAAGCAGAGGCAGTGCTGGGACGCTGAAGTCTGGAGCAGCGCAAAGGAGAGGTAGCAACAACGCATAGGCTGATGGGATTTCAACAGCGTAGAGGCAGTGCTTACACAATGCAGAGCAACAGACAGCGCAATGCTTCAGAGAGAGCGCAGAGCAGCAACAGAGGGTGCTTTAGTGATGAGATGCAACTCGACTGGCTTGTCTGTCAGTTGTTGGGTGATTGTCATTCAGTTGCTTACTTCTCAGCAACTGAGTTGCAATGCAACAGTAAGTAGTGGCAGTGCTATGGGCAGCATGAAGCAACAATTTGAGAGGAAGCTGCAGTACGGATGTAGCAATGTCGGTGGCTCTGACATGGGCAGCAGTACAGAGAGCAGTAGCGCAGTGGATGGAGGGCAGCAGGCCAAGCATTAGCAACACAGAGACTGATGCCGAGATCACGATAATGCTTCAGTGTGGAAGTATTGCTAGAGCACACTCCTCGCTAAGAGGGAGTGTTGAGATTTTGGGGTAGCATCGGGTGTGCTCTAGCTCCGAAACTTTGTGGAGGGGCTGGAACACACGAGATGTCCAAGACCCAGAAAGCATTTGGAGAAATTCCATCCGGTGTAATAGTTATTCAAATAATTAAATTTTTTAATGGGGACCCTAAGTCTAACTTAGGGAAATTAAAAAATTAAAGTGAATTAAATTACACATGTGATGAAATGTTCTAAGTGACGTGGATCAAGCATTCTTTTAATCTCAGTTGTTGATTAGAGATTATATCATGGCCGTTGGTTTGCCAACGAGAAAAGTATAAAGGAAGGGCTTAGGGTCAGTTGGAGAACACACACACACATTGCAGAGCACTGAAGCAATGTTGAATTTCTGGGGCGGGGTTTGCTGAGAAATTCGAAGTGAGTTTGCAGAGCAGTGAGGCGCAGAGATCGACCAGGGATGATTTGATCCGAGGCCGAGAATACAACAACAGAGAGGCAACATCGTACCAAGGCAGCGCAAAGGCCAGCAGGAGGGACACAACCCAGCCAGACTTACACAAAGGCCACGTAGAGGCTGACCTAGAGCCGTCTAGGTGATGCAGAGGAAGCACAAAGCCTTCCAGAGTGACACAAGAGCAAGCTGCGCTGCGCAGACGCTACAGAGGTTGTGCTGGGCCAGAGGGCTTATACAGAGCCTGAAGAAGATTGCGCTGAGGGTTTCCAGTGGGACAGAAAGGGCTCGAATTCGTAATTCCCTGCAGAGGATTGGATCAGCCATATTTTTTGTCTCTGAGTGAAAGGTACCACTGCTGTGTATTTTCTCTGTAGGGCAGACCATTTCTGGTGCCCAGATTTTTGTATTCAGATTCTGCATAATAATAAAACGCTCTAGAGCTGCTGCACCGGTTTTCCCGCATTGGGTTTTTTCGGGGACATTTGTATGAAAAATTTGTGTAATTTTGTCACATGTTTGTGCTGTTCAGTAAATGATCTGTAGATGTGTAGGCTGCAGTTTGTATTTGCTTTAATGTTTTTTTCTGAATACTTCAGATTAATAACTTGTTAATTAATCAAACAAGTAGGCAAAGTAGATCAAGACACTACAGTAGGGTTTCTGTTTTGAAACTTTCACAGACAGTAGGATGGTTGTGGTTATAGATGAGGCTGACACCTACAAAAGGACAAATGAGTTCTAGAAAGTGCCCATATCGGCTGAACAAAAGTCAATGGGGAGGCCGTGGGCAATTAGGTGGCTGGCTGTAGGGTTGATCAAGGTGTAAATGGACTGGTTGAGGTGTTACAAGGTTGTAACGTCGAAGGAAGGATGAGAGCTACAACAAATGGATAAGGTCTAAAGGAGCAGATATTGTGAACAGAAGAGGACTACAAGGGCTGGTTGTCATGGACAACAACAACATGTAGGTTTAGTTTATTCTCTGTTTTTATGGGCAGATGGGAGCCTGATAGATTAGGCCTCAATTGTAGTTGTAATAGTCAAAGGACAAACTTGTATTTTGTTGTATAATATCATTTGTACAGGGATTTTCTTATTGAAGGACAAATAAGGAACATGTTTTTGGCCATAAATACTGTGTACAATTATTGATCTCATTGCTATTATATTTCATTGTGCAAAGTTGTTTAAGTTGGGCATATCTAGTGTGTTTGTGTTCCTAGCTAGGGCATAGACTTGACCCGGGGTGCATGGAAGTTCCAACATGGGATCGTAGCTACTTTAAAAGGCAACTAGATTAGAGTGTGCGTCAGTATCAACTTTAAGAGGGAGTTGTGAGACTGTTGCAGGAAGCAACAATGTTGCCAAGTGAGTTGGCCAGACATGGAGAAAAAGGTCCAATAGAACATGGAGATGTGGTCTTGACTGGTTTGGTGACGAGATAGGTTGGGAGTTCTGGTGGATTGGTGGATAACTCGATGCACAATGTTATGTTGTGTGATAGGTTGTTGACATTGTTGATGGACTTGCGTGGACTTGTCAAAGTATGTTGAGACAACTCAGGTGCCTTGGCAAGGAATGCTTTGGCATGGATGAGGGCCATGTGCATATGAGGTGTTTTACCCAGGAGGATGAGGACACTTGCTAGTTGAGTTGCGATGATCTAGAGTGGACTAGGTCCAATGTTCAACTGCAACTCAAGACTGACCTTGAAAGGACACAAGTTAAGTTGCAGCATTTTCCAGGAGGGAAAGCAGAGTGAGCCAAAGTGAGGTTCTGTAGCTTAGAGGGAGTCTGACTTCTGTGGGAGATTGCAAAGGAGAGTCAATTGCCCAGTGGAAGTCTAACCTTCAGGGTTCAAGCGGTAGAATGGAGTCTTTTGGGCCATGCAGGAAAAGTCATGGACCAGACAAGGACAGTTGTGGTGTGTGCAAGGAAAGTCGTAGACCATGTAAGGAAGTCATGGTGCACGCAAGGCAAGGATAATTTTAAGGATAAACATTTGTTTTAAAGTTTAGAAACCTTGGCGAATCTCACCAGTTGACCATATGCAAATTATAAAATGTTTGTTTATATCTTTTGAAAACATTCAAATTTCTAATGGTTTTATATACAATATCTATATAATTTTGGCGAATTTTAATGCAAAATATTTTTATATTATAAAATTTGGGCGAATCATTTTTAGAAAAAAATGGAAATTGGAAAACCTTTTTTTTGGAAAAATAGTAGAAAATTAGCCCACCTGCGAATATTAGCCCCTAAAATCATGGTACATGTAAGGATAGTCATGCACCATGCAAGGAAAGTCATGATCATGCATAATAAAGATGTGGCACATGCGAGAACAGTCATGGCCATGCAAGGAAAGTCTTGGAGTTGGAGATTTCTATGAGTGTGGTATTTTTGAAGATACAAGTCTTTCAGAAGGACATGGTTGCAGATGAGATTTGGAGGCAAGAGTCACTTCCAGGTAGTGGTGGAAATACCTTCCTCACTAAGAGAGAGTCTTGAAATTTGGGTAGCTTGGAAGACATTTTCGAGTGGAGAAAACACATAAAAAGGAAGCTTGTGAGTAAAGTACCTAGGTTTGGGGTTTTGACCCAAAGGAGTGGACTTGGAAGTTGGAACGCAAGATGATGAATTTGATATTCTAATTAATTGTTAAGTGGTTGAGTGGGCAACACATTAAAGGACCAAGGGTTTTCGTAAGTGGCATATGGAAAAGTATAAATTTGGAGCCAAAGGAGAGGAAAATCACAAGGTTTAGAAGGACTTCATCTTGTGGAGAAAGGAGGCTAATGTGACCTAGCTGCAGACCCAAAAAGAAGACAAAGAGGTAAAAAGAGCAATTGAAGTTTGTTGAAGCAAGGTCGAGGAGGTTCGAGACCTAGCTGAGCCTAGGAGAAAGCTGTCTGTGGTTTGTGTGGTTGTAAAGGAGTTGTGTTAGGGCTTGTTGGATATTCAAAGGAAGGTGCAGGCCTAGTGATGTTGGCCACATGCCTGTGGAAGGTAGCTTTGGAAGACCGAGGCCTAGGACTAAAAGACTAGGCAAATTTAGCAATCCGCAAGTGGTTTGAAGGTCTTGTAAAGCCAACCGCTGTCAGCAGGAAAGGGCTGAGGCCGATTTAGACAACAAAATGTCTGTTTGAAAGTTAAAGCAGATGAATGATCTACCAAAGAAAGGGATTGAGATCAGCTGGAAGGGCCACAGTAGGTCGAGAGTCAGTAATGTGCTTTGCAAGGTATCTGCTAAGGAAAGTAGGGGTCTGTTGAGGCCTGGCTGCAACCTAGGACAATAAGCCGCGGTGTTGATAGTAGGTTGGTTGTGATTATAGAGTAGGCTGAGACCTGCAAAAGGATAGCCGAGGTTTAGAAAGTGCTTAGTTTGGCTGGAGACAAAAGTCAAGGGGGGGTTGAGGGCAGTCAGGTGGCTGGGCGCAGGGCTAATCAAGGTGTGAAAGGACTGACTGAGGTGTTACAAGGTTGTAGCCACGAATGAAGGTTGAGAGCTACAGCAAGTGGACAATGTCTAAAGGAGCAGAGCTTGTCGACAAAAGAGGACTGAAAGGGTTGGTTGCCAAGGAGGGAAACAACAAGTAAGTTCAGTTGTTTATTCTTTTCTTTTACAGGTAGATGAGAGCCTGATGGATTAGGCCTCAGTCCTAGTTGTGAGGGTCAAAGGGCAGACTTGTATTTTGTTGTATATTAGTATTTGTACAGGGATTGTAAAGGGCCATGATCTCGGGTATGGGAGCCCTATGGTTTTCTTATTGAAGGGAAAATAAGGAACATGTTTTGGGCCATAAATACAGTGTAATGTTATTGATTTCATTGTTGTTATATTTCCATGTGCAATGTTATTTAAAGTTGAGCATCTCTAGTGTGTTTGTGTTCCTATCTAGGGCATAGAAATTCCAATAAACAATGCATCAAGATGTTATAGTAGCACATCAAGGGGCAATTGGAATTCAGATCGAGGTGACAATGAAGCATTTGGACCACATATTTACAATTCACTAGGATGGATGGATGCTCGTGCTTGATACTAGCTGGCTACATTGCTTAGTAGATCATATTGCATGGATTTCTCCCATCTTTCGAGGACAAAACATGCAAATATGGATGAAATGTAGTGTACCTAGGGAGGATAACATGGGGTACCTAGGGAGGTGTCGAGCATTATCAAATTTATTATAAAACATGGAACTAGAAAGGCGATTAATTGGGAGGAACATGGATGTTTAATCACAATGCACAAAGATATTAGAGTAGGACATCAACAAGCAATCTAAATCCATAATGAAGTGGCGAGAAATCATTTGGACCACATGTTCACAATTTGCTAGGATGGATGGATGCTTGTTGTTTTTATTAGTTAGCTACATTGCCAATAGATCATATTACATGGCCTCCTCCAATGTTTCGAGAACAAAACATGCAAAAGGGGATGAAATGTAGTGTAGCTAGGGAGGATAATATGGAGTACTTAGGGAGGTAGCCAAGGGGATAATGATAGATAGGTGGCCACCTAGTTTGAGAGTAATAAATGTAAGAAGGCTTATTGGAAGGTTCCTTCACTAGAAAGTTCCTAGGAGGTTAGTTAAAACTATATAAAGAAGTAGAAGTGACGTAATGAGATGTGTTGTGAATTATGTTGTAATTATAACAAACATTGCTTGTGGATTGATTTTTTTCCTTGAAGAATAATTCATAGTGCTACCCTACTTCAAGTGTTTTCTCTACAATTCTTATGTTCATTATTTTGCTATCTACTGTCTGGATCTGTTGTGTTTAAGTTAATGTCTATCTTCGCTTTCTAGGTTTGTTGACTTACACAATAGGCTATACTTGATGATACTTAACAAATGGCCATTTTCATTTTCACATTAGATGTTGGAACTCAAATTTTTTTTTTTTTTCATTTTAATTTATTAGCGTTATCCACAGACATGACACATCTCTTCCACTCGGGCTGGAGTGTACCCCTATTCTTTCAATGCAACAAGTTGTATTT
The DNA here is from genome assembly GCA_034641835.2 of Pinus albicaulis. Taxonomy (NCBI): domain Eukaryota; kingdom Viridiplantae; phylum Streptophyta; class Pinopsida; order Pinales; family Pinaceae; genus Pinus; species Pinus albicaulis. The sequence goes on from CM076579.1 coordinate 1,134,707,551, forward strand.
TATTTTCTTTCTTTCATATTTTCTCTATATTTTGTTTTGAAAAATCCTTTACTCTTAAGCCTCATTGTAATTTTTGGGAATCAATTATACCTACACTTGATCAACACACGCCCAATTGAAACTTACACTTGCACCTTCTCTGCATCCTAGCTTCCATTGACTTTCACTCTATCTACTAAATATTGGTCATTGGCTTGACTCACATGTCATTTATGTGTTACCAAGTGGAAGGTGTTAACTGGTGGTTGGCTTGCATTGGTTGTAGGCTTCACTTGGTAGTTGGAGTTGGATTCTCATTTTTGGGTCATATGGCGATCAGTCACTTGACTTAGAATTTGGGATGTGGATCATTGGGAACTAGAAGTTTGTTTGGAAATTATTTGGTGAATTAAATCCATATTATGCTACTTGTCGCTTTTCTTTTATTGATAGATGATTTCCACATATTAGAACTTTTCAATCCTAGATTAATGGAGTCCCTCTCTCAATTATATGAGTCATGACCTTTGGGAGAGCATATTAGATGTTTGTCCCTATTGGGATTTCTTGTAATATGCTTATTCATTAAACCAAAGAAATTGGAATTGCTTAAAAGAATGCCATTCCCATTAAACTTTTTTGTGTAAATTAGTACCTCACCTGTCTGCTACTGTGCAAAACAAGCGAAATTCCTAACAACATTGGCAACAACTGATTGAGCTAACCCTTGGGATCCATTTTCATTTATATGTATGAAATGATCAATTTTGATGTTCGCAAGATGTTTTGTTGGTTACCGAGGTTGACGCTAGTTAATAATGAAGTAGTACCTACAGTGAAGTGATCATGAATAACGTCAGTCATTTGGAATGGTAGATTTTCTTTGTTGTGACACTCTTTTGTTGAAAAGTGTAACTAGGTCGGTCTTCATGTTGACTATGTAATTATGTATATATATGAAGGAATCTATATGCTCCAGATCTTGTCAAAGCCGTGTATTACATCCAAGAAGTTTATGGAAGAAAATGTCCTCAAACCGACCTCTCTTAAATGATGGAAGTAGAAGTTATAAGTTATTAAAGTCGGCCTACTAGACTACATACAGGTCGACCTAAAAATTGAGTCATCACCAATATATATACCTCTGTTCATGCAGATAATAGGGAGACAATTAAAATGTGTATTACTCTGAAATTTGCGGATAAGTCTGAACCAAAATCACAGGAAGAGTTTTCGGATCTATTACAGGAAGTATGTGCGTATCCAATACAAAAGGAATTGCGGACACAACGTGATACACCAAATACAGTGTGATCCAATACAGCGTGAATTGTGGAATTGTATCGCAGCGTGATACAATTTTAATGCGGATGCCACAAAAATTGCGGACAAGTGTGATTGGTTTTGCGCACTGTCGTGGAGAGGAATAATCGAACAACATTAAAAGCCACATAGCGGATGACTGAAGGACGTGAGGAAAGATATACTTAAGGAGAACTTTGACAAACACTGATATTATGGTGTGGACATCTGGACAGATAAACCACGGCAAAATTTTGCGGATGTACCACAACAACTAAGTGCGGACAAGACAGAGAATTAGGGCAACAAATAAATACAAATAAAAGCTAATCTATGAATGCAGAATTGAAGGAAGAAGACAGTCTGTTGATGGTCAATAACAGTTTGTAATAGCAACTGGTTGATATACATAGTTAAGAACTGTGAGCCTAATCTTTGTGTTTTGTGTTTTGATAATTGACTTGATGAAAGATTGACTTAACTAAAAGGAAGAGAAGGCATAAGTACCTCAAGTACGTTCAAGTACGTTCACAAGTAATTATCTAAAAGAGAATTTGTATTAACCTACAACCTTTCAAACTCTCAACATGGTATCAGTGCTTTGGTTACAAGAAAGGGCTATTAGTGATACTTTAGTTCGGATGCATGGGTTAAACAAGCTCAGACTCCTCTAAAGTTTAGGGAGGAATTACAGTGAGATATATCTCTGAGATTTCAGATGGATTCAACAGAGATAAGGTGCGGATCTACCAAAGTGATCCTGCTCGGCATATCTCTGTAATTTTCGGTGAATGGAACAACAAGAAGTTCGGATCACAGTGATTACAGTACAAACTAGTCATAGAAGATTTTTCTTTTTCTTTTTTCGGATGGTTAATTACAGTGCTGCAGTTTGGATGGAGCCACAGAATCTCCTCGGCATACCTCTGAGGTTTCTGTGATGAGATCAATGAGATAACTTCGGACCTCCACAAAGAGGCATCACAGAAATGCGGATGGATGATCTCAGTTAGACTTTTGGTCTATATCACAGTTTGGCTAAGGTCTCGGTACTATGCAAATAAGGTGATGCTCGGTGTCAAGTATTGTCACAGTAAATGACCTCGGTGATTCTAGATACAGTGCTTGGTGGTGCAGTCATGTTATGATGATCAGTGATGATCATGATGCAGCTTGGTGCTAGTGACAATATGAAGATATGATGTGCATTCTGAAAATTTTGGGGATAAACTACAGTTCGGGGGGTAATCACATATCACAGTGACATTCTCGGCATGACTAAATTGACAAGACTCTGGTCATTAGTTCTACCACCGTAATAGAACTATGATACTATCATAATTCGTAGTGGTCGCAGCCTTGGAAGAATACAGTCTGAAAGTTCAGCTACACGAATGAATGACATATGATCTCAATTCTGGAACAGCCCAAGAAGAAGATCATTCAAGGTAGAACAAGGTGAAGATCTCCTCTTCACTTGTCAAGTAAGTATCTTTCATTTCATTTTAATTTTGGTTAAATGACTTCGATTTGCAAGGAGATACATAAGGTGGTTGTATTATCGAAGATCCTTGCATGAAACAAGGAGGATAGTCATGGTCCTCATAGATAACTGAAGTCATAGATAAGGGTCTCTTTTGAATTCATGTAAAGGAACTCTTAAGGTTCTCTCACATGAACAATATTGGAGACACAAAAGAAGTTGAAAGAAGAATTATGAACAGTACAAGAAAGTTCATGTCACCGGAATGAATAAAAAAAGGGAGTAAGAGATCATCAAGACTAGTCTCTCTCATTATAAGTCTCTTTATAGCTCCTAGATTCTACTTAAGAATTGATGCGATGAGACATCATGGAAGTATAAGAAACAAGAACTCATATGATCATGAGGGTAACAAAAATCATGGGATAAGTAAGTTACCTCACTCATCAACCTAGGGTTTCTATGGAAGAAGACAAGTTGAAGGCAATAGTTTTTGCAGAACTCAAACATTTGTAGAAAAGGAAGAACCTGATCCAAAGAAAATCTAAGAAAGAAGAAGCAAGGGATCTACACTACGATTGAGATCATCTTCTTCTTTAAGTGGTTTCTGTTGGTTATATGATAGGAAGCAGTGTAGCATCTTGATGAAAGCATGGTAGGAGCTCCTGGTAAATCAACTCCGGGAAAACCTCTCTGATAAAATCACTAATGGAAAGCAGTCATCAAGAGAAAAGGTCATCATGGAAACAAATTTCTGGGATATTGATGAAGCATGCCAAGAGAATGAAGCTCTTCATTCTTGAGAAATTGCGACAGGATGACTCAAGGGAAAAAGGGTATGAGGTATGTATATATATTTATATGCTGACATTGGATGCTGTGAAGGCATGTCATGTGGTTGCAGGTAATGGACTTCTATACTTAGAAGTATGATCTATGGAGGAGTATTTTTCAATGCACGGGCAGATGAAATCAACATAATATGTCCTCATGGAATATGAGGTGGTTGTATATGAATGGGAAACTAGAAAAGTTGTACGTTCTTGGGAATTAAGAATGTGTAGAGAGGAAGAGATCATGAAATGTGACCATGTCAAGAGGCAGTTGTCATCCGGAGGCCAAGAAGATGTGACTAGGAGATCTTTGGAAAGATATGTAGACTCCGACGGAAGTTTGGTAAAGAAAAATACCCTTGGAAAAACATATCATTAGGAGATGTGTCAATCTGTATGAAGGATGCCGATGCTTACAGAAAGATGTCATGGTGAAAGATCATCACTGAGGTAACTTTTGTTTTAAAAGTTTATATGTAAACGTTTATCTAGATGAATTTGTGCAGGGCTGCTAATCATGAGAAAGGATGTATGATCCTGGAAGATGATTCGAAGGAAAGCAGCATGGCACAATAGTGGATCAGATAAGGAAGTCTGATGAATCACTTTCTGATAGGCGACATGATTCAGGATGAAAGTGATGGATGATCTGTGCCCTATGAAGCTAAAAGTTGGAGATTCCTCAATATCGAAATCCATGACATCGGGGGCAGGAATTCTTCATGAGCAGTTGGGTGTCTCACCATTGCTGCTGGAGGTCCCTGGTTAAGAGGGAGCCTGATGATAAGTTTCTTACTTGGAAGAAACTTGGTAATTCCTAAGAATGAGCTTAGGTACATTCCTTGTATAGGAATGAGTACATTCCCTTGTGGAATAGGTCCTCCTTGGTTGAGAGGGAGAGATAGACACATCATTCTGGTCTTGGGAAGACAAAATGGAGGATTGGGTAATCGTCTGGCATTCAATACTCTTTGAGAATGTGTTAGGGCATTCAAGATAAGAGTAGTCGGGGACCAATATTCTTTGAGGGCTAGCTACCCAAGAGAAAAATAGTCCAAGAAGGTCATACTTTGGGAACACCCGGGTGAAGTATGTACCTTGGAGAGACAATGACGAAGGTGTCTATAAGTCATGTGTCTTGCCAGCATTGTAGCCCATTGTCTCGTTGAGAGATGGGGCTGTTAGTCAAGGCCTTGAACTAGGACAATGCTGGTTGATATGATGCTATACAGATGCGATTACCAATCCGATTCTTCTTATGAGATTCTTCAGTTTGAAAGTAACCATGTACCTGTATGAATACCTCCCTAGTTAAGAGGGAGTGTTGAAAAGTGTAACTAGGTCGGTCTTCATGTTGAATATGTAATTATGTATATATATGAAGGAATCTATATGCTCCAGATCTTGTCAAAGCCGTGTATTACATCCAAGAAGTTTATGGAAGAAAATTTCCTCAAACCGACCTCTCTCAAATGATGGAAGTAGAAGCTGTTATAAGTTATTAAAGTCGGCCTACTAGACTACATACAGGTCGGCCTAAAAGCTGAGTCATCACCAATATATACACCTCTGTTCATGCAGATAATAGGGAGACAATTAAAATGTGTATTACTCTGAAATTTGCGGATAAGTCTGAACCAAAATCACAGGAAGAGTTTTTGGATCTATTACAGGAAGTATGTGCGGATCCAATACAAAAGGAATTGCGGACACAGCGTGATACACCAAATACAGCGTGATCCAATACAGCATGAATTGCGGAATTGTATCACAGCGTGATACAATTTGAATGCGGATGCCACAGAAATTGTGGACAAGTGTGATTGGTTTTGCGGACTGTTGTGGAGAGGAATAATCAAACAACATTAAAAGCCACATAGCAGATGACTGAAGGACGTGAGGACAGATATACTTCAGGAGAACTTTGACAAACACTGATATTATAGTGTGGACGTCTGGACAGATAAACCACAGCAAAATTTTGCGGATGCACCACAGCAACTAAGTGTGGACAAGACAGAGAATTAGGGCAACAAATTAATACAGATAAAAGGCTAATCTATGAATGCGGAATTGAAGGAAGAAGACAGTCTGCTGATGGTCAATAACAGTTTGTAATAGCAAGTGGTTGATATGCATAGTTAAGAACTGTGAGCCTAATCTTTGTGTTTTGTGTTTTGATAATTGACTTGATGAAAGATTGACTTAACTAAAAGGAAGAGTAGACATAAGTACCTCAAGTATGTTCACAAGTAATTATCTAAAAGAGAATCTGTATTAACCTACAGCCTTTCAAATTCTCAACATCTTTCTCTTTCCTTTCATTGTCGATGAGTGGATAGGAAGGCCACATGATATATATATATATATATATCACACTATTTTATTTTTATTTTTATTTTTTCCTTTGCAACTAGGCTGAGCCTAGGCCGGGGCCAGCCCCAATGTTGGATGGAAGAACGAGCTACCCAACTGTGGGATGCTGTCACCAGGATTGAGCAAGGTTTGGTCGAGCCTGGATGTCCTGTGTGACAGTTTCATACCCCACAGGTGGTTGCCACCTTCAAGCCCTCCCTATCAGATTTGAACCAGTGACCTGATTGGGACTATGTGTGTGTGTCTGTGTGTCACTGTGTATATATATATATAATTGTCTTGGAATGGCCTTATTTATCCCTTCTTGATTTCAAATGGTGTTTTCTCTGCCATATTTGAATTTTGTGTGTTTCAACTCCATGGGTGTTTTTCAACATATTGGAAATGTATATATTGATTTTTACTGCATTTTCTCTCTGGAGGAAGCTCTTAGCTTCTATATCTATATGCCTCGGAAGGGCCCTATTCATCTTTTATTGATTTCAAACAGTGCTTTCCCTGTCATATTTGTGTCCGTAGCTGTTTTTCTATATACTGAAAATGCATGTATTGATTTTTAATGCATTCTAGCTGGAGGAAGCTTTTAGCCAGATTGGACCTGTAAGGCGTTGCTTCATGGTAAAGCCAAAAGGTAAATTGGAAGTCATTGTGAAGGGTTCTATCTTATTTATATTTCCTTTCAGCAATCAAAATTGCAGATGTCTTTTTCAAAATTTTATTGATACAATCTTCTTAAACTGAGTTTTCTTTTCCTGAAGAGCTAATCAAATTTGAATTTGTCTCCTGAGGATATTTATAGAAGTATTGTGGCTTGCTGTTTGATTTGGACAGGGTCAGAGCAACATCGTGGCTTTGGATTCGTTCAGTTGTAAGTTTGGAACCAATTTATTTATGGATTGCTTTTCATTTTATTTAATGTCCATTTCTACATCAAGAGTTGAATTAATGATGTCAGCAAAGATGTGTAGGATTTTCTTCAATATAGGTGTTATATTGATATGCAAAAGAGTTAAGGTATGTTACTCCTTGGCTTAAGTAACCCTTTGGAAGGTACTATATAAAGTTTAAATTGTATAACTTTGACGTGCATAGTACAGCTTGCAGAAGAATAATATGCTGTAGCAGTGTAGCCAACAAGTACATCCCTGAATAACAGACCAGGGTTAACTACAATATGTCAGACCCAACACATCCTGACCAGACTTTGAGCAAACCCACGAATTTGTCAGATTTTACCCTGTTTGTCTATAAATTTAAAAACCCAGAAATCTCATTTTTCCTGGTTTTGCATCAATGTTTAGAGCACCCTAGCCAGATTTTTGCAGTGATCTTTATCTGCAGTGAAACCTTATTTGGTGCATAACAAATTTTCAACAACAAGACACCTCCAACAAATTTTCACCGTTTTCCACCAGAAGTTTTGAGCAACAACAACAGCTAGGGCTCAATTCTTGTGCTTATTTTTAGATAGGTTTGAGGGGGAACTAGGGCATACATTCGAGTATTATTTCAACCTGCTTTTCAACAGCTAGGGCACATGTTTTTGAGCCCATTTTCAGACCTAATCTTTTCACTTCCAGGGTAAATTTTTATGCAGAACTATTTTTATGGAATTTATGTTTTTCCCCACTATTTGCTGAATCTTTACTGGATTGACTCTTGAGTTTTTTTCAAGTCTTTTCCTGGACGACTTTTTGTTTTTTGAGTCACTACTCAACTTTGACCCTTTCAAAGGAGTCAAGAATTGAGTCAGGTTTGACAACTTTGGCTGACAAACAGGAGGATCTTGTTCTGCAGTGATCGCAGAGTCCTACTGGTAAACACACTCTGCAGCTCACAACAGTGGTGTAGTTGCACACTCTTGCAGAAAGATCCAACACAGTGGGGATGCAACAATCATAAGATTGAGTCGATCTGGACCAGAAGTTGGAGCCAAGGGTGGATGGTGTGGATCTGACAAGAGCCTTTTTGTGGACTTGTGATACTGTTTGTGTGTGACTAGGAGGGCATTATGGTGTAAAGGCAAAAAGTGGTGAAAATGGCTATCTAAAGACAGTGCAAAGTCCTCCACAATGTTATGCAATATGTATGCAGGTGTATGCTGAGTGCATGTATGTATGAGTCATCCTTGGGCTCTATATATTACTTGAAAAGTGTAGGTTTTGCTGTTTGACACATCGCAAATCTTCTACTCCTTACTGTTCTTTAATTTCATTGGCATGGCACCCGGTCGCTTAATTGCATACTGTTCACTGTCACCTAGGACAATGATGAAATTGATGCAAACCTTGCTTTCAGGATGGCATATGTCTTAACACTGTAGAGTCTAAGTACCAATAGTGCTTAGACTTGTCAACATTTCCTTTTGAAGAAACAAACAAAAACTCTTGATATTTTTCTTTTCCTTTATTATCCACAAAAGTATTAGTGCCTCCTGTATTATTTCATGTGCAAGGAGCTCCTATAGTCTTTTGCTTTGTGTCCAAGTTTACCAAATATTAAATAAAGTGCTTTCTTTTGTCTGACGTCTGAGGTGAGGGACACAAGTTTGACTTGTGTCGGCACGAGCCAAAATCGTGTCCCGATTTCGTGACACATGTCTGCCAAAAGTCATCCCCGCCACTGCTAAAAGTCGGTTTTGGACCGATTTCCCTCATTTGTGTTTGTTGTTTTGGAGCTGAAGGAGTGTGTGGACGACCAACAAAGGATGAAGACGAGTTTTAGAGGATATTCAAGGTGCACTTAAGTGGATTTCCCTTCCAATTATTTTTTAGTTTTGCTACAATAGTCTGCCAGTCCGTTTTTGTTTACATGCGCAACCTTACAACAATCCATTTTTCTTTATATTCACAACAATCATGGCTCAATCAAGGGCAAAGGGAAAGTGACAAAAGAAGAGGAGGAATGTCCATAATGCCTCCCCTCTTTCCATTTCATCAGGGCTTGCCTGTATTGCATCTGTTGGAAGTGGGGTTGCAACAATAGCTTCAAATGTTGAGAGAAACATCCTTTTAGTGAGATAGCAGGTTCAAGAACTGAAATATCTTCATGCTTCTTCCCATCATTTCCAGGCTCAAAAAATATAATATCCCAAAAGGAAGATAGCAGCAATACAAGACATAATAATGTAAAACACAGCAAATCTGAACATGACATAAGAGGGATCAATATGCAGCTATCATGTTATTAATATATCAACAACAATATACAAAAGATCTTGAGGGTCAAGCCACTCAAGCAATAAGAACAGGCCTCCAATGATCAGATCATTAAACACGAGTTGCTGCTACTGTATAGAACGCCGGAAAGCAGTGACATCGCTGTCTATATTAGTGTAGCTGGTGCTGTAATCATACATAAATGTAATATGGATGATAGATACAAAAGAAATTCCTAGAAAAGAAGAAAATACAGTGCTCCAAAAGGAATGCACTCAAGCCACAAGATCGCTGAAATACACCAAAGAACCAAGCACTGGAAATGTGTAATGCTACCGCTGCTGCTACTAGAAATTGCTACTTCTGAGGCAAAGAACCATGTGCAGAAGGCTGTTAGCATGCTTAGAATGATCTGGGATTTTAACCATGGATTCTACTCAAAAAACCCAGAAAAACCCAGAAATGGTTTGGCCAGATCTTAACTTTGGATTTTCGGCCATTTTTGGGTTACCCACTGCAACAACTCACTAAAATAACGCAATCATGGACTGGAACTGTGTTGTGAGGGATGGTAGATGGTTGGCATGATGCTAAAATTATAGAAATATGCCCAGGAGCCCTCCTTGCTGATCCTCCAATGGATAGGCTGCCTCTCCACTAAAAAACAAGCCCAAAATTGGCTCTATGTGATCCTCCCTTGCTGCACCCTGCAACACAACCCAACTCTAAACAGAGACTGTGCTGTAGCTAAAGGAGGTAGCTTGGCCAAAATGCCGGAATGAGGAAATGCGGCCCAAAGACCCTCTCCTTCCTTGAGGATAAGGTAGGGATTCCCGATCAAGAACACCCTTGTGCCTAACAACACAGCAACCCTGCTAAACAACAAAAGGATGCAAAGTCTAAACAGACCAACATCAAAATGCTAATCTAAAAGCATGAATCACAAAGGCTGCCATCCTCTCCATATATAGCAAGTGAACCTCCTCACATTGGGTCCCATCCATACTTTCCACCAAGATCATGCAAGTTGTCCTCCACTAAAACTGCGCTGTCTCATCATAAAGGCCACTCCTCCATGACAGCGCTGTTGATTTGGTCAAAGTTGACGGAATCAACATGATCCAATCCCTGTTCACACCCAAAGGTGCTTAATCTAGCTGCTTATTCTTCCTCCTTTCACATTAGGGGTGTTATTATTCCTTCTAAGGGGTTTTATGAGTCTCCCCACCCACTTATTCACCTACCTAGTGATAAAACAAACTATAATATTCCATTTAGATGAAGGCTAAATTTTTGGAATATTACAAAAAAATGGGTGTTCTCAGCACCTTGGCCACCAGAGCCTTCAGAATTTCTGATGACTCTCATTTTAATGAAGAGAAATCCCACCTCCTTAATGTTTTTTGTAAAAATGGTTACAACAAAATTCAAGGCCACAAAGCTTTTCTTAAGTCTAAAAAAGGAACTAAGAATAATAAAAATGATCATAAGGATTGGTCATCTGGGGTTCACCTTCCGTTTATTTAAGGGACCACAAACAAGATTGCTAGAATTCTTAAGAAACATAACATTTCTTCAACTTTTAAACCTTTTCAAACTATTTGGAGCTCTCTAAAATCTGTTAAGGACCTTGTAGATCCAAGGGATAAAAAAGGAGTTTTACATCATTCCTTGCTCCTGTGGAACTCCTTACATTGGTGAGACCAATCAATTTGTTAACCAAAGGATCTGTGAACATGCTGCCGACATTAAACACAGAAGATCCCGCTCCTCCACTCTAGCCAAACATGCAGAAAAGACCAACCATCACATCTGTTTTGAAGAAGCTAAAGTCCTTGCCAATGTTGACCATTTTCATCACCATAAGCTAAGGGAGGCTTTAGAAATTGAAAAAAGGCCTATCAACTTGAACAGGGACAATGGCTGGTGTATTAGTAGGAGTTGGATCCCTGCCCTATACTCCTAAGCGTTGGTCCCTTTTTTCCAAAACCCTCCCTTCCTTTAATTAAATAAATTTGGTTGATCCATTCTTATAAAAATTGAGCTAATTTAATTAAATTTTATTATTTTAATATTTATAAATATTATATATTTATAATAAAAATTGAATTTGAATAATTGAAATTAATAACTTTAGTCAAATGTAACTATTATTTAAATAATATTATATATCAAAATATTTATAATTTAACTACCATTCTTTGACCTTCCCTTCTCTTGGGTCAAACTAGTTGTTTCTATCCAATGGCTAGTTAACCCATCTCCTCATCTATTTATAGTGGAATGCTTTGATCTGATTTCTCATCGGTCCTGAAGATGAACCACACTAGCTGGTTCGAAACATGACGACCAAATTCTTTGCTATGTGATTTTTACCGAAAGATATCTGTATACAAATTGAAATATCCCTTGTGGAAGTATGTTACAAGACATCAAGGGCTAGGGACATGCAACTTTTGCAACCATCAATTCAAGAGCACCTTTCCGTGGGAAAGGGCATTTGTTGGACACATCTCGTGGACTTGGAGCATGTCCAGGAGTGAGTGCATCGAAGAGGAAAGAAGTAGAAAGAGAGGCCAATGTTGGTGTGGCATGTTGATTTTTCATAGGACCTTCTAAACCGATAATTACTTATGATTTCTTTAGTTAATCTTTTCTTGCATTCATATTCATCATAAAGCAATTACAAAAAATATCTCGATAGTAGAAACAAAATGCCAATAGGATCATAAAGAGATAACCAAACAGTAAACACAAGAGTTTACGCACAGGGGGGAAAAACCCACAACCTTTTCCTTAGAAATCATTCAAGGAAACAAAGATACAACTAATTCTTCTAGCGAAGAACAAGGTCAAATTGACCAGCAAAATCACTATGGTCAAACTTGGTCAAACTGCCCTTAGGTCAAGTCAAATTTCTGCCCAATATACTCAGTCTGGTCGGACCTGCTGCTTAAAGGTGCCCACAAATTCACCCTTTCTGTCACATGTGCGAAGTTAGTTGCAGTGAAGAATGCCACATGTGCAAGGTTTGATGGAGAGAGAGATCCTGTTCTTCTTCTTTTAGACAAATTTGGCCTTCTATTCCTTGTCTCCATCGCATAAGATACTTTGTTATATGTGTGATCCGAATTTCCCAAGAGGAGGAGGTCAAATGGCATATATATAGTGATTATGGCTGGACGAATGGGTGTCTCTCCACCTAGGGATGACTTGACTTGAAGGAGGGTTGACTTGACATTATTTGGAGACAAAAATTCAATTTTGAAAATTCAAAATTTCTCTTTTGAAGCCAACATCAAGAGCATGTCTTATATTAATTATATTTTAGGGCTAAAGCGAAAATGGCATGAAGAACATGTCTTACATAATTCAAGGGCTAAAATATTAATTATGAAGACCGACCATAGCCACAAAATTCAACACTCCCTCTTAGCTATGGAGGTATTCATAATGACTATGTAGATTGTAACATCCCAAATTGGGAACAAACAGTAATATAAAGCATACAAAGACTAAAACTACAACAAACGGAAAATAGCCATTAAAAACACCATGATACAGCCAAACACATCCGAGCCATTTTATTAAATCTCTGATGGGAAAAGGCACAAGAAGGTGCTTAGAAAGATGGCACCTTGGCCTACACAAGGCAGGCTGAAATAACCCCTAAATCTTGCTCAGAAATCTCTACAACGCTGCTACTCTGCGTGGCTCCTCCTCTACGTTGTCTTAGTTGAAACTACTGCTGTTGGATGAAAAGGGACTGCATGTTGACGCTGCTCTACTGCTTAGAAAATTTCGGGAATTAGACCACAGTCTCTCCTCAACAAACCCAGAAAAACTCGCGAAGGGTTTCCAGAAATCTCGACCACGGAAATTCGCCCCCTTGGGCTTGGCACGTTGTTCTGCTGGGCTCTTTGGTTTTCTGGCTGAATTGCGGGAAGAAGCTACTGAAAATCTGCCCAAGAACTCTGCTAGGAAGTGGCTAACCCCCTATCAAAATCTTGGCTGCAATCTGCGCTTTCTCCTTCTCTCCCAAGGTTGCTCCTCACTGGATTGCGTAATTCTCCTGCTACCTACGTGGCCTTCGCGCTATCCTGGAGGGACTGCGTATGCCTAAATGTGTGGCTGTGACTCCTCCCTCGAAACTGGATATGACTCCTCTCCTGAGCGGGCACTCGAAGTCCCTCGATGATGACGTTGAGATCTCCGCTTGGAAATATTTATGCTAAACAACATTACAGACTCGACTAAACAACTCATGCGTGCTTTCAGTCTATTTGACAGAAAAAATCAGTGGATGAATGAATGAGGAATGAGCTGCCCTCATCCTCTTTTACCTAGCTGAGCTCCAATGTTCCCTTGGGCCCCACTGGACTGCGTTGCCACCTTTGACATCCAATCACTACGCAGCCATTGCGCTATTGCCTCTCCCACGCTGTCACTGCGCTGCTTACGCTGCTGCCTCTTGTAAATTTATGTAGATGTTCTATGCTTGATGCAACTTTACTTTTCACCACAGTAATCACATAAACAATCAAGTAAAATGCTGAAAGAACATACCAGTGGATCTATAGAAGACAAACCAGAAACAAAAAGAATGTGGTGGTGCGTTACGGCGGTCAATAGGATGCTTCAACCAACAAAGTCTCCTTGGTCAGCCAACCCAACATGTGTCACAACAGCCCTCAAAACAGCCACACGACCAACTCAAAGTCAACCCTAGAAAAGTCAACGCTGCCTCAACGGCAGCAACACCGGCAGCAACGCCAGCAACAACGGCAGCAACGACAACAACACTAGCAGCAACGGCCGCAGCAACAAGTAAAAGTCAACGCAGCATGGTCTACAGTCAACCTTTGACCTCGATTCTTGTGTCAAAATGTACGGCCTTCCAAAATCGAAGTCTCCACCAATTTTCAGCCTCTTTGGACCATGCGTTGACCAAAGTCAATGCTAGTCAAACTTGCGTGGAAACCCTAGTTGCAGTAAATTCGTCCTTCTTTCCCACATGTGAACCGAAACTGCTTCCAAGGGGCTCATACTAAATCAGAAGAGGAGATGATGATGTGTGAGGATGAGATGAGTGAAATGTTCTCCAACGTTGACTCTATTTATATCAATCACTGAGGTGTGTGACACATTTGCTGGGGGTGTAAAACCTTAAGGCCGGCCTGCACATATTTGAAATTATTAAAAATAAATTCAAATTAAATGTTCTGCTCATCGGATTAAGATAAATTTTAGATCGATCTTACACCTCTCCAAAAGAGGAACCCAATAAAAATATGGGTATCTTCATCTAAGCATCACAACATGGAGTTTGGACCTAGTTGTCCAATTTTAACACCTCTCTTGCGTTTCCACTAGGACGCTGTCATTGGCATGTGGCTAGCCTCATGGGTCCCACCCCAGCTCTAATATTTGCCTTAGAGACTTTAGGAAAGTAATTTAGCCATATAGTTTATTTGTGGGCCCCCTTAGCCACTTTATTTGCTGCTGAACATTAGAAAAGCTAAAATTTGACAAAATTAATATTCTGCTAATTTGGAATATTATAGTCTGCCCCGCCAAAATGTTGCTTGTCCTCAAGCAACTGCAAAGATGGATGCTGCAAGATCTTCTCCCCTTCCCAAATGGCATCCTCATCTAGAAGGTTTCTCCACCTGATCAGATATTCTTTTACTACCTTGCTCCTCGAATGCCTCTCCCGCGTGTCCAAGATGGCCTCCAACTGTAGTAAGAAATGCCCCTCATCATCAATAGGCAGAAGCTCCGTGGTTGCCGTCACCTGTTATCCCAAAGCCTTCTTCAGGCATGAGACATGAAAAATGTTGTGAATCCTGCTCCCTGATCGCAGCTCCATCTCATATGCTACCTCCCCAACTCGCCTGATCACCCTGTATGGTCCATAGAAGCGTGGCTTGAGCTTCTCAGTTCCTTTCTGCTTCAATGTGGATTGCTTGTACGACTGGAGGGAGAGGTACACCAAGTCATCCACCTCAAACTGCCTCTCCACGCGGCCCTTATCTGCGTACAGTTTTTGCTGGTTTTGGGCTATGGCTAAGTTATCTTTGAGAGCCCGTAGTATGTCTTGGCTCTCTTGGATCCAGTCTTTGGCCCTAGGGGCCTTGCTAGCTCCAAACATCACATCAACAATTGTCAAAGCATTATAACCATTCAAAGCATAAAATGGAGACATACCAATCGACATGTGGAATGTCGTGTTATAGAAGTACTCTCCCAAGTGAAGCCAACGTAGCCAAGCCTTCTGCTGTCTCGTGACATCGTTCCTCAAGTAGCCCTCTAGCCACTTGTTCACGATTTCGGTCTGCCCATCCGTCTGTGGGTGGTAGCTGGTGTTGGGTGTTAAATCTGTGCCCACCAAACATAACAGCTCTTGCCAAAAGCCCCCCATGAATCGGCTGTCCCTGTCACTGACTATGGTCTTTGGAAGACCACGGAGTCTGAAGATATCTCGGAAAAATGGCTCAGCCACTTGCGAAGCAGTGTACTGAGTTGAAATGGTGAAGAAGTGAGCATACTTCGTCAACCGGTCAACCATTACGAAAATGCAATCCTTTCCTTGCACCATGGGCAATTCCGGTGATGAAGTCCATGGAGATGCTTTCCCATTTTCCCTCCGGGATGGGAAGCGATTGTAACAAACTTGCCGGATGATTTAGCTCCCCCTTATTCCGCTGGAAAACTACGCACTCTCGGACATGCCAGAGTACGTCCTCCTTGAGGCCCTTCCAAGAGAACCTCTCCTTGATGGCCTTGTATGTCTTTGTGAATCCCTAGTGGCTTGAAAGCAGTGAGTCATGGGCTGCGTGCAAAATCTTCTCCCTTAGTTGGGAGTTGTTTGTCAAAAATTTTCGGTCACGATAGTAGATGACCTCATCCATCACCCTGTACCGGTCATCCGTCACTTGCCCATCTAGAATCTCGCATGCAAACCGGTCTTTGGAGTACTCCCCCAACAATTGAGCCCTCCAATTTGCGTTAATGCTCCTCAAGGACATCATTGCAGGTCTTCGGGACAACGCATCTTCTACCACGTTGTTCTTCCCTTGACATACTCGATGTCAAAATCATACGTCCGGATCTTGCTGACCCATTTTTGCTGCCTTTCTTGCAACTGTTTCTGCTCAAGGAAGAATCTAAGGCTGTTGTGGTCGGTCCTCACTCGAAACCTGTTCCCCACCATATACTGCCGGAACTTGGCTAACGCATGCATGATGGCCATCATTTCTTTGTCATAGATGGGGTACAACCTCTCATTTGGCAGTAGCTTCCGACTATCGAAAGCTATGGGATGCCCCCCCTGCATCAATACTGTGCCTACCCCCTCTCCTAAAGAATCACACTCTAGCACAAAGGGCTGCGTGAAGTCGGGCAATGCCAAAACCGGACAATTGATCAACTCCTTGAGCCTGTCAAAGGCCCTCTGCGCAGTCTCTGTCCAACTGAAAGCCCCCTTTTTGGTGAGGTCTGTGAGGGGTGCTGCTAGCTGTGAAAACCCCTTGACGAACTTTCGGTAGTAGGTGCAAATCCCCACAAACCCCAGAGTTCTGTCACATTCTTCGGTTTTGGCCAATCCCGGATGGTCCTGATCTTCTCCTCGTGGACTCGCACTCCGTCCACCCCAATGATATGCCCCAAGTAGAGCATCTTTGTCAGCCCAAACTCGCACTTGGACAACTTGGCATAGAAATGCTGCTCCTCCAAGGTACACATTACAACTTCTATGTGCTGCATATTATCCTCCCATGTGCGGCTGTAAATGAGAATGTCGTCAAAGAACACCAACACAAACTTCCTCAACTGACCACGAAAGATGTGGTTCATGCCTCTGTTTTAAAAAATGGCCGGCTCAACTCCGACCAGGCCTGGTCGACCGAGTCATTAGGCTGGCCGGTCCGACCAGGTACAAAACCAGCTAGGTTGGCCGGTTTGTTACCGAGCCAGCCGGTTTTTGTACCGGCTCGGCCGGCTCGGTAACAAGCCGGCCAACCAGGCCTGGCCCGAGTTAACCAGGCCGAGCCAAAACAGCCGGCTGGTGGGCCCAAAAAAAGCGGTTTTGTGGACTTCAAACCGGATTTTAATCCACTGTTAGGTTTGTTTTAGGTTTTCTGAAGAGTTGTGGAGTTGGTTTTTTGGAGCAGCTTCATGGTAATGTTAAATTCTTAAAGTAAAAGTGACATTCTCCTTAATCTTCATTTTCATCCTTTTACTTAAATTTTTAACATTACCATGAAATGACTCAGGATGTTTGAGAGTGGTTCCAACCTCATTGGATTTCATATGGAGAAAGTAGAATTTTAGATCTCATTCCAAATCCAGCAGACTTATCAGTTTTTCAGGATTTCAGGATTGGGTTATTGCAATGTTTCCATCGAATTTTTTCATGTATTAGGGTATGGAACTCGTATTTAATCAAGAGCACCAATCCCTCTATGTACCTTGATGACATGATGTTAGTGACAATGACCAAGAACAATATGTGATCATAAAAGCATGAGATACAATATAGGGTTTTAATACACTAATGGAGGATGGAATTCAAAACATAATCCTCATCTAAATACCCTAGAATCCACAAACCCTAAAAATTAGGGTTTCATATGTGAGCTAGGGTTTTCCATGAGCCATCTAGGGTTCTTATTCAAATTAAACCCTCCATCAAAAGAGCCTTAAAACAAATAAAAATAAATAAATGCATTACACATACTATGAGAGATTTACGTTCATACAAGTTGCTACAGGGATTTGCTTCAAAGTGCCTTGCACTTCTTCTATTTGTTAGACTTTCAAGGGCACTATCATCTTTATCCAAAGTTGCCAACATAGAGGAGCTACATACTTTTCTTAGATGAACTTTCTTTGCTTCAACTGCTAGACAAAAATAGAATCACATGAAGGGTTGCCACTAAACCTTCTTAAAATCACATCAGCTGCTAGATAATGAGCAGCTTAGTCAGCGATATGACATCATGGAGGGCTTTTACTATTCTTCAAAAATCATTTTCAAATTGATGTCTAAAGAGACCATCCCTTCTCATAACTGCATTTTGTATTTTCATTGACTTCAAGGCACCTTTTATGAATGCTTCAAAGACATGAATATATATTAATTATTGATTTACAAGTCGGCTTCGATGGAACTAGCTTATAATACTTGTGTGTGTGTGTGTGTGTGTGAGAGATTGTAACAGTGATAAGGACTCAGCCTCTTCTTCTATACACAAAATAGGGTTCCTTGATTTCACTGATATAGATCACAAAGGATGCCCGCTAATTGTCTTTTTAAGGCTACAATTCATACCTTGCAAACGTATGTATACAAGATCTTGGCTTCCTTAAATTATGGAGGGCCTTAGAATTGTCCTTTATAATGATGTGCCTCTAATTCTAGGACAAGTCCTCCTCACGATCATTGATAGGATACCACCCTTCTAGTTGTAAATGAAGTCACCTTTTAAGTCCTCATAGTCGAGTGACCACAATGTCAAATGCCGAATTTTTCTTTAGATTAGGGGATTTAACTTTCTTCGGAACAATGAGAATAACAAATTCATAACAAGGATGCACTGTCAAGAGAAACAAAAGAAAAATACCCTTCAATTCTACTTGAGCAAAGAAGTCCTCCATAATTGCTTCAAACGAGGGGCAGAATACCTTGTTTATACTTAGAATCAAGCCTTCAAAGTAATGTACAAAGATGCCGTGAATTGATCCACGTTAAATTCTCAACGTAGATAGGGAACTTAATAACTCGGTCTGAAGGCTATTGTGGCTCAATTGCAAATGCTTTCTTATTTGAAGAAAAACACAATGAAACCCTCTTCAATCGGGGCACAGAACTTAACACTGTAGGTTTAATCCACGGTTCTTTATATGCTTTGAATTACCACAGGCCTTCTAGAGGGTTGATGTCTTGTCGAAAGGAGTCACCTGTGACATTGGTTATGTTTTTTGTTTTGATCTCTATATCATCATCCTGTATTGGACATTGCACTAGGTGCAATTTTGATATAATGGATATATTCATGAGCCTACTTTGATCATATGTTGTCTTTTGTGACTTATCTATATTGTAATGCTTTGTGTTTGGAAACATGAATAAAAAGCTTTAAATTTATGTTTTTGTACAAAAAAATTAATATTTAATGTATTTTTTACAAAAACCGAGTCATTGAAACCGAGTCGACCGAGTCATTACCGAGTCATTACCTCGGCCTGGTAGCTGACCGATTCTGTTTTTTAAAACATTGGACTTCATGCAAAACTGGAATGTAGCCGGAGTGTTGGTTAGCCTAAAGGGCATCACCAAAAACTCAAAGTGACCATAGTGACAACGAAACGCACTCTTGGGGACATCCTGGTCTCTCACCCTGATCTGGTCGTACCCCGATCTCAAATCAATCTTGGAGAAGAACTGTGCTCCCCTCAACTCATCCATCAGCTCATAGATCCTGGGGATAGGGTAATGGTCCTTCATTGTTTTCTTGTTCAAGGCCCTGTAATCTATGCACATCTGCAGTGTGCCGTCCTTCTTCTTCACCAGAACCATTGAAGAAGCAAATGGGCTCGTGCTGGGCCTGATATGTCCCAATGCCAAGAGCTCATGTATAGCTCTCTCAATCTCATCCCTATAGGCCTTAGGGTGCCTGTAGGGAGTGGTGATCACTGCTTGGATGCCCTGATCCAGCTCAATTGTGTGCTCAAACCCCCGATCCGGTGGCTGCCCTAATGGGATGTCCCCAAAAACCGTGGAGTAACGGTCTAGGATAGCCTGCACATTCGAGTGCGTAGGCTGACTCGAGACACCTGCCTCTGAAATCCTTAGCGCCACTACCCACTTGATGTCTCCCTTTCGGAAATTTGCCGCCATCCGATGCGCAGAAACTATCTGTGGAGGGTATGTGTGCATGCCCTTGAGCATCAAGTGCTTCCCACTCTTCTTGTTTGTCCTCTCCATCTTCAGTGTCTCCCATTCTGTAGTGACCTTCCCAAGGGTGATAAGCCATTGAACATCGAACACTACGTTGGTGTGTAGAATATCGACCACGAAGAAATGATTTGTCAACGTATATGTCCTCATGGTCAATGTTAGTGCCGGGACATAACGCATGCACTGCATGGTCCTGGCCCCTGGGACCGACACAAAAAACCCATCAAAATCTTCTGTCTGTATGCCCCTCCTTTGAACTAGCTGGGCATCAATGAAGTTGTGCGTGGCCCCACTATCCACCAGCATTGAGACACACTGCCCCTGAATTGTCCCTTGGACCCTCAACGTTAGGTACTTGGGAACTCCCCGCAAGGATGCAAGGACCCCTCTTGTAGGTGCAAACGCTGACCCTCTCGCTGTTGGGGGAGGTGGTGGCGGCTGATCCCCTCCTTGTGTTTCGGTGCCAACATCTCCTCCCAACTCCTCATATGCCTCCTCTTCTCCTTCGCTGTCGGGGAAGACCTCAATGTAGTTTGCGTTCCCTCCGGCACATCTGTGACCCAGTGCCCATGGCTCCTGACAGGTGAAGTAAAGCTTCCTCTGTCTCAAATCTCTCTGGGTATCATCATCCAAAGGCCCTCGACCTTGGTTCCCTCTTGGTGGTGGGGCTCTCACATCCTTCCCCTTCTGTTGGAACACTAGTCTAGTGGGCAAGGGAGCCCTCGTCCTCGACAAAGCGTCCTGCAAGTCTCTGGTTCTCCCTATTGCTTCATGCAACGTAGTGGGCCAAGTGGACCTCACTAGCCCACGCAAGGGTTTAGCCAGTCCGTCAATGAACATGTATACTCTCTTGGGCACAGATAGATCTGGAACCATCACTGAAAGCCTTAGAAACTCGAAAATGTAGGTTTCCGGGTTCCCCTTTTGTTTTAGCTTTGTTAGCTCAACAAAATGTTCCTCCGAGTCTTTCCGATCAAACCTTTCTATCAACCTCCGGGTGAACTCATCATACATTGTCATCGTTGAGTGACCCAGTGTAGCCATCCCATGGAACCACCAGTCATGGGCTTCTCCCTCAAGATGCAGCGCTGCCACCTTGATGGCCTCCACCTCCGCCATGTAGTTAAGCTGGAAATAAATATCCAGCTTCTGCACCCAAGCTTTGGCTGAACATTTCGACGACCCATTGAAAGTAGGCAAGAAAAGCCTGCCTACGGTACGCTGTAGGTCATTTCCCAGTGTGTACCCTCCTCCTCTGGTCTGGCCTCGTGGTCTGCTGTTGTTCTTCAACTGACATAACTCGTTGAAAGTGAGGGCATCTTTGAACTCCGGCCCAGAAGACTGATACTCCGCAAAGTATTCTCTGTAGTGAGCCACCTCAGACTCTTGTGGCTCTCATGCTCCTGCTCTCGAAGCCAGGAATGTGGGCATGGTAGAGCGTGGTTGAGTGCGTGGTACCACCTGCTGTGCAATGTTAGGCTTAGGTGGGCGATGGGAGGTGTCAGATCCCTCTCCGATCATGAATTCCCTTGGAATTTCGCGCTGCTTGTTATCTTCGACAATATTCTGCCCCATCTCCTCTATCCTCTTCGTGAGCTCCTGCATCGACTTTAGGAGGCTAGCAAACTCCTTTCCATCCTCTCTTTCATCTAGCATTGGTGCTTTTCCCTTCTCCTCTTCCCTCTGGAACACTGTCGACTTGATTTGGCGTGATTTCAAGCCTCCTTTCCTTGCTTCTGTACCGCTGCCTTCGGTATGTGATGTTCTGCCTATCCTCCGGTGTCATAGACCGCATGCTCCATAGGCTGAGCCAAGTCTATGAGCTCTGATACCACTGTAATATCCCAAGTTGGTAACAAACAGTAATATAATCCATACAAAGACTAAACTACGACAAACATAAAATAGCCATTAAAAACACCTTGATACAGCCAAACACATCTGAGCCATTTTATTAAATCTCTGATGGGAAAAGGTACAATAAGGTGCTTAGAAAGATGGCACCTTGGCCTACACAAGGTAGGTTGAAATACCCCTCAACCCTACTCAGAAATCTTTGCTACGCTGTTGCTTTGCGTGGCTTCTCCTCTACGTTGTCCTGGCTGAAACTGCTGCTGCTGGCTGAAAAGGGACTGCGTGTTGAGGCTGCTCTGCTGCTCAGAAAATTCCAGGAATTAGACACCAGACTCTCCTCAGCAAACCCAGAAAAACTCGCGAAAGGTTTCCAGAAATCCTGACCCCAAAAATTCGCCCCCTTAGGCTTGGCATGTTGTTCTGCTGGGCTCTCTGGTTTTGTGGTTGAACTGTTGGAAGAAGCTACTGAAACATTGCCCAATAACTCTGCTAGGAAGTGGCTAACCCCCTATGAAACTCTCGGCTGCAATCTGCTTTTTCTCCTTCTCTCCCAAGTGCTGCTCCCCTATGAAACTCTCGATTGCAATCTGCTTTTTCTCCTTCTCTCCCAAGTGCTGCTCCTCACTGGACTGCGTAATTCTCTTGCTACCTGCGTGGCTTCTGTGCTCCTAGAGGGATTGCGTATGCTTAAATGTGTGGCTGTGACTCCTCCCTCGAAACTAGATGTGACTCCTCTCTTGAGCGGGTACTCGAAGTCCCCCGAGGATGAGGTTGAGATCTCCGTTCGGAAATCTCTGTGCTAAACAACACTGCAGACTCGGCTAAACAACTCAAGCATGCTTTCAGTCTATCGGATAGAAAAATCAGTGGATGAATGAATGAGGAATGAGCCGCTCTCATCCTTTTTTACCTAGCTGAGCCCCAACATTCCCTTGGGCCCCACTGGACTGTGCTACCACCTCTGCCATCCAATCACTGCACTGCCACTGCGTTGCTACCTCTCCCACGCTGTCACTGCACTGCCTATGCTACTGCCTCTCCCGCGCTGCCACTATGACGCTGTCATTGGCATGTGGCTGGCCTCATGGGTCCCACTCCAACTCTAATATTTGCCTTAGTGACTTTAGGAAAGTAAGTTAGCCATATAGTTTATTTGTGGCCCCCCTTACCCACTTTATTTGCTGCTGAACATTAGAAAAGCCAAAATTTGACAAAATTAATATATTCCAATTGGCTAACTGCTAATTTGGATTATTACATAGATGTTCTCTTGTTGACAAATTTCTCTAAGAAAAGGTTATAACAATTCATCATCAACATGATCAACATCAACATCGTTTAATTACCTGGTCAACAACTCTGACACATGGTAAATCAACAACTTCAACTAGTCACCATAATTCCGGTCGGTACCTCTGACCTATGGTGCATCATCACCATAATTTTGGTCGACACTCCTAACACATGGTCCAACGTTAGCATCAACTAGTCAGCGTAGTTCCAGTCCCTTTTGCACATGGTATACAAACTAGTCTTAAAGTTCACCATCATTCCGGTCAATATCTTTGACTCATGGTGAATGTCCAAAGTCCTCACTCTTTATGAGTAATTCCGAGCCTAATGATAAATGTGCTCACTCAATCTATCTGGAGAGCCTGAGCCTAATGCTGAAAGGCACCCACTCTATTGAGTGATTCTGGGACCATTCTTCCTAATTTTGGTCATACTTGACACAGGGAAAATGTCTGTCCCTAGTGCTTTCTCATCATCACTTTGGACCATTTTACCTAATCCTAGTTAACTTGACCTAGGGAAAATGATTGTCCTTGATGTTGCAATTTCATCACTCCCTTTTGCTCAGAGAGACAAGCTCAATTACTTAAAGCTTGTCCTCGAATTGTACAAGCTTGATCCTAGGACAAAGGCTTTGTTAGCGATTTGCTTGACTGTAGAATAGTGCTGGAGCCACATTGCATCCTTTTGTGCCATGTCTTGGTACTAAATCTCACTTTTCTTTGACCTGTCATCATGGTCGTCATCTGCACTTGATCAAATGATCCTACGATTATTACCTGAAGCCATATTGCTTCGCAACTTGCCAACCAAGTTGCAATATATTTGGCCTCTACAATACTGAGTGCGCCATATGTCTGCTTCCTACTCATCCAAGAAATCATAACGGAGCCCAAGATGAAGCAACGTCCCGAGGAACTATTTATGTCTTTTACACTCTATGCCCAATTTGAATCTGTGAATCCCTGCAACTATACTTCACTCAAACCATAACTGGCCGAGCCGTAACCTCTTGTACCATGTTGGATAACCAAAACGTTGGCACTCAGCTAGGTAAAAGAGGATGAGAGCAGCTCATTCCTCATTCATTCATCCACTGATTTTTCTGTCAGATAGACTGAAAGCATGCTTGAGTTGTTTAGTCGAGTCTGCAGTGCTGTTTAGCATAGAGATTTCCGAGCGGAGATCTCAACCTCATCCTCGGGGGACTTCGAGTGCTCGCTCAGGAGAGGAGTCACATCTAGTTTCGAGGGAGGAGTCACAACCACCAAGATAGGATAACCAGAAAGTAGTAAGGATATCGGTAAAGCCTAATGTTTGGAGGAACACTTCCTGGAATCAAATGAAAACCATGATCATGATCACGAATAGGTGGGAGTCCTTTGGGAGTTTCAAACACCTTGGAATGATTGTACAAGATTTTTTGGAGATCTGGAGAAATAGATGATTTTGATGTTGGAACTTCAAGTGAACATAATTGTGCAATTACGCCTCGGTTTTCTTTCTTCAGAAGCTTTGTCATGACATTGGAGCTTATTATCTTTCCTGGCTTCCCTGCGATACCCCGTAATTCAACTTCCTTTCCTTCCGAAAAAAATTTCGAGAAAAGTTCTTGAAAATTTAAAGCTACTGTCCCTAAAGATTGTAACCATTGTACTCTTAGTACAACATCAACACCTCCCATTGGAATGGAAAGCATTGGACTATTCAATACATATTCCTCCATGGTTAGGTTGATATTATGGCATTTTCGAGAGCAATTTATAGTTCCTCCATTTGCAACCATCACTTGACACTCTAGTGCTGGGTATAGGAAGCAATTCAATTCCTTGGCTACCTTACAATGAATAAAATTATGGGTACTACCCGAATCAATCAACACTATTACATTTTTCTTCTTGATATGTCCTTCTATCTTGAGAGTTTGAGGAGTGGTAATTCCTGCCAATGCATTATGGGATATGGTCAGACTCATTTCTTCTTTCTCTAGGGTTGGTTCCTAGGGTATATCCTCTTCTTTTGAAGTTTCTTCTTCATTTTTTTCCTCCTCTTCACAATCTATGTAAAATAATTTCTTCTCAGCACACTTATGACCATTAGTGTATTTGCTATCACAACTGTAGCAAAATCCTTTTTCTCTTTTTTCTTCCAATTGTTGTGGTGTCAACCTTGTAGGTTGTGGAAGTCTAGGAAGCAACGCTTCCATCTTTATAGATGTGAGTGGTAGGCTTCCTTGTCGCCATAATTTTACTTTCAATTTTTCTCGCCAACCTAAATGCCTTCTCCAATGAATTAGGTTCCCAAAGGCGAATCTCAAGTTGGCTGTTGTCCTTTAAAGTCCCTATGAAGACATCAATCCTGTGTTCCTCTGGAATATCAATTACCCTTATATTCAATTTTTGGAAGTCCTCAATGTGCTCCACCATTGAACCCTTTTGTTTGAGATTTATCAATTGGCCAAAGAAGGCGTTGCTCTTTGTAGCCTCATAATGTGCTTTCATTTCCTCCGTAAAAATTGACCAAGTGACAATTTTTTTACAAGAGCAAAGCCATTGATACCATACAAATGTATTTGTTCTAAATATAAAGTTGCAATGCGTACCTTTTGTGTGTTTTGCACGTTATGGAGATCAAAATATTGCTCCATCTGTAGTATCCATGTTACGGGATCCTTGCCATCAAACTTCCTCATATCGATCTTTGGAATATGGTGGGTCTTCAATCCAACATTAGAGTTTATGAAATCATGAGTAACATTTATTTTGTTCTCATTCATGAGTTTCCTCTACTATCTTTTCGCCATTAGGAATCATTTCTTCTATCACTTTGTCAAACCTTCCTTCAAACATTCCATGTTTGCTTTTAGATCATTCTTCATGTCTTCCATGTTGCCTTTCATTTTTTCGTCGATGTCATCCATCTTAGCTTCCATGCCATTATTCAAACCATCCATCTTAGCTTCCAAGCCTTTCTTCAAAACTTCCATTTCATTTTTTGTTACTCTTTGCCAGAGCGAAATTTGGTGCACTTGGTCTTGTAATTTTGATATATCATGTTGCACTTCTTCCTCTTCATGAGTCATAGTAGAGTATTCTGAGGGTTTAATGGGTGTTGAATTCATTTTAGGGGGCATTTTAGAACCCAATACCGATATCTATGCTTCAATATGCCCTTGGAATCACTTCAAACTGATTTTTCAAACAAGACTTGTGCAATTTGAAAAAAAAATAGACACATTTTTCTTGCTTTTGAGGAGCTCGATATTGAAATTGATGTAACGCTGTAATTTCGGATCCCCGAGATTTTATCTTCAGTCCTTTAGTAGCCCTCTGAATCTTCTTTCCAATACCACAAGTCTGACCCGATTTGGATTCTTCAAGACAAAGTTATGTCCAATCTCCCACAATGACCTAATTATGGATTGGTTTAGTAGAGTGAACTTGTACGACATGCCACATGTCACTGTTTCCTCCTTCGGCTTTGAAATTGATACACAAGAAACTATAGTCCGTATACTTTCGACCACTTTTTACAGAATTCCAATTCGATGCTCAGAGAGATAGTTATGACGATTTTCCCAAGGTCACCTCTTTGAGATGAAATTCGAGAGCCTGCAAAAACCCAAACTTCCACAAATCATATCTTCGAAAATGTTGTGAACCAAGATCTGAAATTTTTACACGAAGTTCTTTAGGATTTCTTCGCAAATAGGTTTTTTTTAGCTTCTGAAACTTCATAGAAAAAAAGTTATGGTGAAAATGCCACGATGACCTGTTTGAAGCAGCGAAACCCTAGAATCCAAAGCTCTGATACCAAATGTTATGAAACCAACTCCCAAAATAGAAGAAAAGTGAGACCAACGCCTTAGAAATCAGCCACTTTGAAGGGGCAATCTCCTTTACATTACATAAATGAACAATTCTTGGATGATACAAATGACAAAACCTCATTTCTATATATAGGAGTCCATGGGGTCACAATATAAACCTAGCCGATCTAACAATAATAATGTAAGGGCACAACAATAACAATAATGTGCTTTTATGGGGCATAATAATAA
The DNA here is from genome assembly GCA_034641835.2 of Pinus albicaulis. Taxonomy (NCBI): domain Eukaryota; kingdom Viridiplantae; phylum Streptophyta; class Pinopsida; order Pinales; family Pinaceae; genus Pinus; species Pinus albicaulis. The sequence continues at coordinate 1,134,734,849 of CM076579.1, forward strand.
CAATATGGAGACTACACGAATACAACAATAACAATAAGGGGGCTACACTAACAACAATAAGGGACTACACTAGTAATATAGGGACCTAACATTCTCATGTTCAACGATCAAACCCTAGATGTCAATACAAATGCAATACTTCAACTTCTGCAACTAAAACCCTAGCTTTGCAACTATATGACCAACGCTGCTTCTTGTATAGATATATCTGTTAATACTCTAGTAGAAGTTTATCCAATTTTTAATCACAACAATCTACATTGTCTTTGTTTTGACATCACAATCCTGTAATACTATCACTGCTCTCACTATTTACTTGTGCACACGAGCACAAACCTAGATGCCGCAAGGTGTCAGATTATGTAAAAAACCATCGGATTATGCTAAATGTGCGACAAAATTCCATTTATAAAATTTGTCATAAATGACATTTATAACATTGTTATCTGAACCAGACCGGTCATTGCAATGGTAGACCTCCTGAACCGGGAACCGTTCAAAATCGTGCTGAAACTGGTAAAAAATATCGGACCAAAAAACTGGTCAACCAAAAACACATAAAATATTAAAATTTTAAAGAAAAACATATATATTCATGTGCATCCATATGAATGCAAACCATTTATACACAAATTAGCATAAATTCTTATTTATATAGCATGCAAGGGTGCACATAACCAAAATAACATTGAATGCAATGCATCTCTAACCAAAAATACATCAGCAAAGAAGCTCCACATGGCCTCTAGCATCCAAAAAAAATTATGCTACAACAAATACCTACATATCATCAAAATCATTGCCTATATTGGGTTCTTCATCATCAATATCACCCTCTAAGCATTAAAATAAGATAGAAAAATCATACCATGTCAAGTCAAGATTTTGTTTGAGTGATGGGTATTCTTTTTAGTAGGCTCATGATAGAGGAGTTAAACAATCAATGCCACCAACATCAAGGTACATACAAGGCTTGGTGCTCTTGGTTAAATACTAATTCCATACCCTCGTACATGAGAAAATCCAATGTAGCGTTGCAATCCCTGCAATCCTGAAATCTTGGAAAACTGTTAAGTGTGCTAGATTTTGAGTGAGATCTAAAATTCTACTTTCTTCATATGAAAGCCAATGAGGTCAAACCCACTCTTAAACATCCCGAGTCATTTCATGGTATTGTTAAAAATTTAAGTAAAATAATGAAAATGAAAGAATTTAAGTTAAATTTAAGAATTTAACATTACCATGAAATGCATATTAATAGTAGGGCCATATGCTTGAATATTAGGCACCTATTATGGGCTAGTGCCAAGCTAAGACAAACATTAAAAGAAAAAAAGCAAAGCAGACCTCACTTGCTGCATTCTATGTAGCTTTACCGTATCGAACCAGACAAAAACAGTTCAAGTCAGCAGTTCGAATTGGTGTTTGCCTCAAAATAGTTGGACCGTTCTGAACTGGCTTGTCTGATTCAGTCCTTATAACACTGATTTATCTTGACCTCTGTTTTCAATCAAAACATTGCCTTAGCCAAAAGTTTGCATTATGTTCCATGAAGGGTTGAATAGGTCTAATGTCACAGTGAAGTAACTTACAACAATGATGTATTGCAACGAATTCCATTTCAAGAGATGCCACAAGTCATTTCAAAAATAGTTTTGAGATAAGCTATAGACCAGACCTCAGGGATGCTGAAATAGAACCTCAGAGCCTGCGCACTTTTACAGGAGTGCAACCTTGGATATGTGTGAATATAACTCCGAAAAAACGTAATGCTAAAGAGGGCCACATAGATGTATCATAAACTAAGCAAAAACTGACATAATACCTAATGCAACCCTTTAATACAAACAACTCAAGAAGACCCAATAAAACACCTTCAGATATTTATGACCACAAAAGCCACAAATGGGTGTGCCTGGATTTGTTGTAATAGCTCAGTGAGACAACAAAATTAACACACCGTAAATAGAACTCAATTGATCATACTAGGAACATGAGAACAAACCTTTTTGCTTCGAATTTTTAGCCTCCCAAAGCTATTAATGGTGACTGTTTAAGGGCCGCATAGAATCCTTGAGTTTTCTGGTCAATGAGGGCTGAAGTGTAATGAATATGCTTTAGAAATTGTTCAAACTTTGTCTTTGATGGAGTTGAAGATGATCAAATAGAGATTCTAGAACCAATGTACAAACAAATCACAAGAATCATGCCATTAAAATCTTGAAACCTTTAGTCATAATGTGCTCCAGAAGTATTCCAAATGAAATTTGATCTCACAATAGGATCTTTAGGACTTTAGTTAGGCTGCAGAGGATTATTGATTATGCTCTCAAAAAAGTGTGGGTTTCATTTGCAGCAGAGAAAGAACCCATCAAAAAATAATCGTTAAGCCAAGACACAAAGATTTCCAAAAAAAGAAAACAAAATTTGAACTCCAAAACATGAATCATGCTCCATAGGCTAGAGATTACTTTAGAAAAGAGTCAAATCAATTGATGTGTTCGACCAAGTGAAAGGCTTCGTTTTATAGAAGGTGAGATAAACTTTAGAGGGGTAGGCAAACATCATATGGAGGATTTTAAAAATTAAAAATTAAAAATTTATTTTGAACCAAACCCCTTGATCCTTTGGCTGACATAGATAATTGATTTTAAATTAGAGTTTGATGCCTCCAACTTAGGCACAAGGAGACCTCTTAACTTTGTGATAGTACCAACAAATAATAGGTTGCCACGTCAAATTTTCAAGTTAATTCTAATGGTTGAAGCATTATTAGAGCCAAAGTAGAGTTGCACCTCATCAATATTTGGGGTTTTTGCCCACAAGTTGGTGCTTTCAACTTCTGACGGGCATATCTTCCAAACTGTGAGGAACCACGAGATGTACCATATATTGTTGGAATCAGAACAAGGAGCATCCAACAATGATGGTCGAAGCTCGAGACACTATGATTTGCCATGTCATCTTGGGCAACAAAAGGGGGCATCTTCTGGTTTTCTGCCATTGTTTCAGGGCTACTTGCCCATTGAAGGTTTTCCTGTTGAGAAACCAGCTCCAAAAATAGAAGAAAAGAGAGATCAATGCCTTAGAAATAAGCCACTTCGAGGGGGCAACCTCCAATACATTACATAAATGAACAATTCTTGGATGATACAAATGACAAAACCTCCTTTCTATATATAGGAGTCCATGGGGCCACAATGTAATCCTAGTGGGGCCACAATGTAATCCTAGCCGACCTAACAATAATAATTTGAGGGCACAATAATAATAATATGGGGGTTACAGGGGTACAACAATAACAATAAGGGGGTTACACTAAAGACAATAAGGGACTATACTAGTAAATAGGGACCTAACATGCTCCTCGCCTTCAAAAAAGTGTTGTCCTCAACGCTTGAGTAGCTTCGAGTGCTTTTGTATAAAATTCTCATCCCCCCATGTAGAATCTTCAGTGGGTAAGTTCTTCCATTTGATGAGATACTCTGAAATTGATCGATTTTGTAGTTTTCGAGTTCTTGTTTCCGTGACTGCTTCAGGTTCCAATATGGTTTTTCTTTCCTCATCAAGTCTGGCAATATTGTTTGAACTGGAATTTTGTCCCCTATAACCTTTCTTAAACATGAAACATGGAAAACTGGATGCACTTGCGAAGAAGCAAGAAGCTCCAATTTGTATGCCATAGTACTTTGGTGATAATTAATTATCCTTCGTAGCTTGCTTGAGGAACATTTGTTTCTATGAGTGTAGCTGTAAAAATACCCAGTCTCCCACATCAAAACTTCTCTCACTGTGATGTTGATCTGCCTGTTGTTTCATTTGATTTTGTGCTAAATTTAGGTTATCCTTTAAGAGTTGGAGAACTTCTTGTTGATGCTCGATGTGATCCTCCACTGCTTGAACCGTAGAATCTTCCCTTAAAGAAGATGTGATGGATGGTGGATGATATCCATAAAGTGCCATAAATGGAGTCATTTTTGCTGCAGTATGGCAGGAAGTGTTATACCACCATTCAGCGAGAGGTAACCACTTGACCCATTGTGCTTGCTTATCAGATACAAAACAACGAAGATATCCTTCCAAACATTTATTCACTATCTCTGTTTGACCATCGGATTGAGGATGATAAGATGAGCTATGAGCTAGTTGAGTACCCAAACAAGAAAATAATCAGTGTTACACGGGGTCTCGCCCCCCCACCTAGGGGTCTAGATTCCTCGCCCCCTCACGCTCCGGGGTCTTGGGGACTTCTAGGGGATGTTTCCCTCATGCCCCTGCACACCCCCTTTCACGCCCCCTCACGCCCCCTCACACCCCCCTTCACGCCCCCTCACGTCCCCTCACCGCCCCTTTTAGTTTATGGTTTCGTGTTAAAAGTTGATGTGCCACTTAGCATATTTGAGAATCCAAGTGATTCTGATTCAGATGGTGACATGGTTGATCTTGATATATTCGTGCAGAAGTTGGATGCGGAGACTAGTGGGGCATTAACTTGAGCATTTATGCTCATTTATCATTATGATGATATCATTTGATATTCATATGTTATGTTTTATGTTTTATGTTTCAGACATAACTTATTTGCGTTTAAGTTTTATGTTTGAGACTTGAGTTGTAAACTTCAGTTTAAACTCTATTTTGAATCTTGATATAATATGTCATATGATATCTTAAACTTTATTTTCATTGTACATTGTTAGTAGTTACATTAATGGTTATATAGTTACAAACTTACAAACTTACATGCATGATTGTATGATGTATGTTTTAACTTTTAACTTTTAAATTTGTTTCAATTATATGATTCATCATTCATCAATTTGTAATTTTATCATTTATGATTTATCTTTCATGATGCAAGTGTATGATGACTATATATACATTCCTTGCAAAAATATAGTTACATTTTAAATATTAAATTTTATAATTTTTATGACCCCGACGTCCCCCCACGTTTCCTGAAAATTGGTAGGGAGCTTTTGCATAGGCCGCTCCCGCGCTCCCTCGCTCCCTCGCTCCCACCTCCAGGGGACTTGGTGGAACATTGAAAATAATTCTGTCCAAAAATTCCTGTAAAGATGGGATCTTTGTCACTTACAATAATCTTCGGGTTTCCATGTAGCTTTTGAATTGTTTCCATAAATGCAGTAGAAACTGTATTCGCTTTAAATGGATGAGATAATTCACAAAAGTGTGCATACTTGGTAAGTCTATCAACTACCACCATGATGACACTCCTTCCTTTGGACTTAGGTAAACCTGTTATAAAATCCATTGAAATCTCCTCCCAACGTTGAATTGGAATGGATAAAGGTTGTAGAAGACCCGGGGTCTTAATTGTCTTAACTTTATTTTGTTGGCAAACCAAACATTCCGCCACAAACTTTTGAATATCAAATTTAAGGCCATCCCAAAAAAATTCTTTCTTCACCCCGTGGTAAGTTTTTAAAAATCCCGAGTGTCCTCCTAAAGGAGAAGTGTGCAATTCCAAAAGAATCTTTTGTTTTAGTTGAGAATTCTTGCAAATATATAAGCGATCTTTGTACCATAAGGAACCATTTTTCCAATTAAATGCATCAAATGTACTGGGATCTTGCTGCAACTTTTGAATGAGTGTCCACACTTCTTCGTCATTCTTCCATTCCTCCCTTGCTTCGGTTATCTAATCTGGTTGGATAATAGAAATGGCAGAAATCAATGCTTCCACCTCCTCATCCTTTCTTGAGAGTGCATCTGCAACAACATTTAGCTTCCTTTTTTTGTGGATAGTTTCAAAGTCATAACCCAGCACATTTCGTCACGATAATATACTTCGTTCAGTGCAAACGTGGGTATTTTAACC